>DWRA01003259.1:0-12412 GCA_018250295.1 Spathilepia clonius | reverse complement strand
TTCTGCCTAATAACAGCAGTGTTAAGCGCTGCTGTGTTCTGGTTTCAAGGGTGTGGTAAGGGAGATAAACTTAACGACGCATTCCAACTTAGTCCTCAGGGGTAGCAACGCGTCTGTGTTTGACTTCAGTTGGGATTCTAGTCTTATCTGGGGTGGATCACAAATGTCCATGGGAGGCAGTTGTCATTTACTCAGGTGGACTGTATGCTCGTTTGCTACTCCATTATATATTAAAAAAAAACGAGCTTGCAGTGTTCTGCATGCAAGTATTTCTAGAGTCCTACTTGAAGTTGACCACAGGTGCGATGCTATCCCCGAGGACTATGTTTGAACTACTAAAGATCGAAATTTAAAAAAAATTGCTTATCTAAATTATCAAATCTCGAAATGTGGTAGGCACGAAATGCTTAAGGTTGATTATAACTAACGGACATATTACTAGGACTATTACCTTACCAATATTATAAACTATATCTATCTTATTACGTTAAAATCAATATTTATACATATAATCGATCGAAAATATATTGCTAAAATTAAAAGATTTTTTGTATTTACTTTTTGGACAAGCTTACTTTTTAGTTCTAACAAAAATATAAACAAGAGCATTCGAATATTATATCTTAAGGAAAGATTTTAACTGATCACAAGCTTATAAAACCACTTCTCACTCCACAGGTGATACACGTCACCGGTCACATGCTCATGCAGTCGGACGATAAGAAAGATGTGGAACGCAACAACAACGAGTCAGAAGAACAAGATAAGAAGGAGGGGGATTCCAAGAAGGGGAACAAGACGGGATCGTTGGTAGCGGTGGGAAGACCGATCCCCCACCCCTCTAATATCGAGATTCCACTCGATAGCAAGACCTTCCTGACGAAACACAGTCTGGACATGAAATTCACATACACTGACGAAGGGTTAGTATTATTTTTACGTAGGGTTTCTTGAAGTACGAAACGAGCATGCAGATTACTTGATCAATAATTACTGCCGCCCTTGGACATCTGTAATCGACTCTATATAAAACATTAGTTGTACTTGACGCCAATCATAAACGCGTTGTCACTCTTAAATCTCCACTTCTCAAATAAAAGTTATAAACTGCCTAAACGAATGACGTAAACAAAGCAATCATTATAATCTCCACATGGTACAACTCTTAATAATTTGAGTGCAACATTCCAAATAATCCTTTCACGTCGGGGTCACCACTTTGGCAAAGGGAGATCTCCCGCCGGGCTAGGTGATCATGCCCGGGGAGCGGCCGTGCTCCGACAGTCTCAGTTCGGAACTTGTATATATACCAGATGTTGAGAAAACTTCGATAGCGTGATTCAGAAGGCAGTGGCGCCATCTATTGATGAATTGCGGGAAGTCGCCACACTTATACCTTATTGAATATAGTGTTGCACTAAATTAGTAGTTGTGGTATTCGAAAGTGCTCAAGAGGTGTTACCTAAAGTGTGACAGAACTAAATAATTTCCGAAGTTATCTGATATCCATGTCAAGAAAGTGTTAGAATCCTTCAAAACCTGGCTCCCTAGACACTACCATACCTATTTCATCTTGATTCGGTTAGTTTTATGAAGTAGTCGTCAAAATTCTGTGGGACACCACCTTCATTTCGCCTTTAAAATTATTAAGGTGAAAACTGTTTTTGATATCCAATTTGAACAGTATAACTGAACCTGCTACAAAATAATTAGATTTACAACTGTGATGAGTTCTGCTCATTCTGTTTATATACAGATGTTATTTAACTTGTTTTGCTAATATAACACTGTTACTAGTAATATGAAACCTAAAACGCACGTATGTAATTTGCGGACCAAACCGAAATAGTCCTGACCTAGTTTGTAAGTTCTCTAATTATCGCCACTAACGCCACCTGCAGGCACCTACTGGAAACAGAAAAATGAAACAAACTCGAACACAAAGAGAACGCGTTACTGGCATATTCAGAAAGATGGCGCTCAACAACCATTGTTCGTTGGTATTACCTGACTGAATTTAGGAAGGTGTTCGTTCGTAGCGCGTTAACCCCTCTGACGTACATCATAAAGCGGCCGCGTTATATCAACAAAATATCACCTTCAAATGTATTTTGTAGGTTAAACATGATGTGATGTGATTTCGCGGTTTAGTTAGTTGTTAGTGCTCAGTAGTACGCGATAAACTTACAGCCGTGTGCAGTATCAGTTATTCGAAAGTGGATGTTTATAGTGATGCATAAAGTGGAGTGTTGTTTTTATTGTGTTTTGATTTGAGTGTTCCTAGTTTTCGGGATGGCGCCCTTTTCGAATTTGTTTGAAGTTAGTCGCTCCGTTGGGTTAGGAAAGGTACTTGTTTGTTATATTTCGTTGTGTAGAAATCGTCTTGATGCTATACTAAAACATGATCGGTGGTGAGAGGTGCATAATGACTATAGGTCATTCAAGGTTAACTATCCAGGTACCGGTATCTAGACATAACCTAAACATGGTGACTAGGTCACATAGAAATGACCTTTGCGATCTCATTGGAAAAACATTTTTATTTACATTTAAAATTTGATGGGTTATTTTTGTGGATGTTTATATTGTTTAATTAGGCGGTTTCTTTCCATTATTTAGGTGTCTTTTTATAGGAATACATTTATTTACTTATATTAATGTTTTGTGTATTGTGTATTTTTTATTTTCTTCCGAGATATGCTTTTATTTTTCCATAAATCTAAGATTTTAGAAGTCTACTAGGACATAATACTTTAAATATTTAATTATTAGGCATTTTTTCTATGTGTACCGTAAAAACGAATAGCGTGCAGTATCTGGTTTATTTCTTCAGTTTCTTAACAAGCCGGTTTATCAATATTTGTTTGTCCTAAATATCAGTAATATTTGCTTTTTCTCGTTGTGTCCTTTTGCTGTCCTTTAGTAGCAGTTTATTCAAAATTTATGCATTGACTAACTTGAAATGTATATTCTGAAAAATAACTCATGTTATAAAAAAAAGTGATGAAGCATAATTTGAAATATTTTCTTTTGTTCTAGTTTGATGAACACCCTGGGATTCGAACCAAATGAGCTGGTGGACCGCTCACTGTACGAGTACCACCACGCAGCAGACAGCGCTGCTTTGGCACAACAATTCAAGTCGCGTAAGTATTACTTTTAATATGCTTAAATGCCGAATCTGAATAAAATACAGCCTCACAAAATATATTTGACTTTATAGAACTTGTGCTTGAAACTGAAAGAAATATGTGCGCAAACATTAACACCCGTAATAATCAATTTATTATTTTTTTTCCTACCAAACTTCGAAATTAGACAAGTTATCAAATTGCTACTTGTGGTAGGCAAAAATTGGATAAGATTGATTATTGATAACGGACGTATATAAATTATATTTACGCCCTCTAGTGTTAAAATGCCGCATTAACAAGCTAGGGCGACGTCTCGAATGTCGTTATAGTTACAGTCGTATCGCATAGATGGCGTTAGAAGCGTGAACTACAGCAATGATCTTGAAACTCGTGTATACAAATAATACGCGGTATCTATTATTCATTTTGGCAAAGACCCGCTTTTGTATTAGAACTTTACCTTGAAACAACGAAAGCCATACTACAGATGATTGGATAATAGTATTGCATAATGATGCGGAGTATATCCAAGTGTCGATAATTGTTGTTTTATTTTGCCAACATTGTACGGTGATTAAAACTTTCAATGGCAAAAACAATAATTTCTACTAAGTATGGTACTTGAGATGAAATCGGAGCCGGGGTAGAACCATACAATCAAGAAAATCAATCTATCCAATGTTTTTTTACCTATTAAACTTTATTAATTTGACCATTTTTACCTATTAGATGCTGCGTTCGATTTTTGGTAGATAAACTTTCATTGATTACCAATAACAATTGTTTAAAATTGGCTACATTGTACACCACCACATCGTATAGGTGTACAATACTATTAATAAAAGAATAACGGGCAAATTGTCGTACAATTGCGATCGTACTGTGTTACCCTAGCTGAGATATTACCTCAAGTAATCTTATCCAAAATTTATATTTAGTGATGTTCAAATACAAATAACGAAATTGTTGCTTGCATTGCAGTCATTATGTTCGTAAAAGCCTAAACCACGCTTAATGTCATTTTCAACTAAAAGATTTTTTTTTATATCTAATGGAGTAGTAAACGAGCATGCAGTCTATCTGATGGTAAGTGGCAACTGCCGCCCATGGACATTTGTGATCCACACCAGATAAGACTAGAATCCCAACTTAAGTCGACCACAGACAGACACAGCGTTGCTACCCCTGATGACTAAGTTGGAATGCCTCGTTAAGTTTATCTCCCTTACCACACTACGATACAATAATTTTAATTACTTTAATCTCAAATCTAAAAGAAATCTTAATTTATTTCATGTCGGAGTTTGTCAAGTTGAAAATGTCTGTAGAGTAATATATTTCGTACAATCTCGGCGTGAACCAGGAACTGAGTTTTCGAAAACAAAATTGGTGGTAACAAAATTAATTATAAGTCCAAATTACTCAGAAGCGCACATATTTACTTACTACGTATATTTTCTACGGCTGTGTTAATATTATACTAAAAGTTTTCCACGGAATAATAAAAGCGACGATAGAACTTTGTAACTTGGGCCATTTAGATGCGAGTGTTACAACTTGAGCAGTAACTTCCGAACAATCGTACTAGTGGTTATGATTTCGCCTCCGAACCTACTTAAGAAGCATTTTTACTCATTACTAAGGCAACAAAAAGAAACAATAAAAAAATACGATGAAAGTATATTAAAAAAATATACGATGATAGCAAATGAGCATCCAGTCCACCTGATGGTAAGTGGCAACTGCCGCATATGGACATTTGTAATTCACCCAAATAAGACTGGAATCCTATCTGAGGTGGACCACAGCGTTGCTTCCCGTGAGGATTAAGTTTGAAAGCCTCTGAAAAGCATGTCCCCTTACCATACCCTTCAAGCCAGAAGACAGCATCGCTTAACACTGCTGTCATGAGGCAAAAATAGGTGAGGTGGGGTTCGACAACCTTCATTTGGTACAATAATATAATAGTAGGTAATGGTACAAATTGTCCTTGCTAACTTGCAACGACTTTATTATAACATAAGAAACATTGGCATATGGCATGAGGAATATTATTTAAATATATTATTGTTATTTAAACAATTTACCTGTTGTGGTTTCGCGTTCATATTAATAGGTTTTACCCTTAACGTCTGCAAAAGTAATGACGTAGATCGATGAAGGCAAAGCAATACGAACTTTGCCAGAAAGAAGGTTTAAACATATTATTAAACAAACTCTGTGTAGGAGAGCCTAGTATAAAGCAAGTGATTATTTGGATGATAAAACTGTGTGGTCTGAAGTAACTCCAGCTCCGCTTGTTTCTTTAACATAAGATAACTTTTTATATAATTTTGTTTTTGTACAATTTTTTGTCTATTTAAAAGATGTGTGTTATGGATTTTCTTTCGCCACTTCTTCTCCATAACAAAACACCTAGTGAAGTGGTTGTAAAATTTTGACGTTCAAAAAGAATTCTGTAAAGGATCTACTTTGAATAAAATATTTTGATTTTGATTTTGAACAACAAGTTATTGAAGTTCTGAAAGGCGTGTGAAGTGTATCAATCGCCATTTGGCCAGCGAGATGGACTGTGGCCTAAACCCTTCTCACTATGTGATTAGATCCGTGCCCATCAATGCTACAGTTGTGGGTCGATGAGTAACATATTAAATAGAGGTTATGTCGAACTGTTTTTTACGCAAGTTGGAAACAGTGTGCTGGAATTTCGAAGTAGCAATCAGAAGTGCAGTCCACCTGATGGTCAAGTCATTACTGGCCACTGACTTTTGTTGTCGATCCGAGATAAGAATCCTATTTAAAGTCGACTGCAAATGCGTTTCTACTTCTTTTACTAAGTTGAAACGCCTGGGATAAGCATGTCTTCCGTGCCATTCCTTTGATTCAGAACAGAACAGTGCTTAACACTACAGTTATTAGGCAGAGAAAGGTGTTGCAGTGGTGTCTCAGGAATCGAACCACAAAGGATTTTACTTCTACATGCTCTCTCTCGCTTATCAGTAAACTGAACGCTTAGTTAAGGAAGGTGACTGTCCTAAATTAAAGAAATAGTAATAAAGATGTAGGTGTAATGACCACAAATAATTAAAGAAAGTATCTTCTCTTTACCAATACGCACTTGGCCAGCGCGGTGGACTATAGCCTAACCCCTCTCACTCTGAGAAGAGACCAATGCCCAGCAGTGGGACAGTAATGGGGGGACGGCGAGTGTTTCGTTTATAAACGTAGTTACAATTCACTAATCCTTCCTATTCGATTATACTACTTATTTTTTAGTATTGTTCATTCTACGACTGTTAAAAAATTAACATTCATACATCGCAGTTGTATCTCATCATAAGGGATTTCAATATCCAATATAGTTCACAGTACCTACCTAAAAGATATTTGATGCGCAAAACACTACTACTTAGAAAAATAATTATAATGAATCATAAGGTGTTATGTAGTTGTGTGGAGTGCAGTAGTACCTAGTATTAATAGCGGTAGTTATTTTACTGTCCCCTAAAAGTACTACTCCGAGGTACATTGTAGCTCTAAAAGATCTTTCTGTTAGAAATACCTAGTACATAATATGAAAAATCTATAATTTGTAAGAGTATACCCACACTAAATACCGCCCGTATAGTCCACGGCGTCTGTATAGCACGTACAATTTTTTTTTAATTCTATCTTATTATATCTATCCTTATTACCCTACCACATTATATAGGTTTATAGAAATTCGTACATAATACTCTCATAAATTTATATATGTAGTTACTTATTCATAATTAGTGCCTTAACTCTCAACTATAAGGACTGTTACAAATAGAGAGGATGAACTATAACTTTGTGTATCATTATTTAGTACTTGGCTTTGAAATTCAAAATAAAAACATACCATTCAGTTATCATAAGCAAACTTACGTATATAAAAATATAATGGCTAATCGAATTTATATTTTTTCGTTACAGGGACTTACGGACTTTTTGCTCACAGTAATACAGTTCCCGCGGTATTGCGCTCAAGCAATGATGGACGGAAGAGGATTTAATTAATTTAGCCATTTTTATCTAGTCTCAAACTTAACATCAACCCATTAATGTTTCACTAATGGACATAGGACTCCTCTCAGAATGAGAAGGTCTTTAACTTATATTAAATATTAATTTATTATTTTGTTACGCACATTTCAGTGCCATATATTCGGCCATGTGTTCACAATGAATAGTATTTTTAATATTAACGTATTAATATTGTAATGTAAGATGAAATAAATAATTTAATTTGAAAAAATAACTAGTATTATTTATAGAATGTAAATATCCAAATGTATGGTAGACTACTTAAGTGGTACAAACAGTGGTGGTGAGATTGGAGGTGTAAGAGGGCTCGTTTACATTATCGGTCGACTATCGAATGAGTCGGCCGTATTCGGTAACAGAATTGGCTCAGTAGTAACCGAATGCAAATTGGACCTACTTATGAAAACAGGAACCAATCCACACAACGCCCGTTTTGAGAAAACGCCATTTTTGACAAAATTTTGTATACCCACTATACAATTTTTAGGTTATTTTAATATAATCTATTTACAATATTGCACATAATAATTTGTTCTATGTATATAAATATAATATCGTTCATCAACATTTTTAATGATTTTGGCATGTGTGTGGATTGGTTCCTGTTTGCATAAGTAAGTCCAATTGTTGTGTACAATTATCGTTGACCGAAGTCGTTTGCAGTGGAGACGTGGATTTCTGTTCTGAGTGTGTCTGCCCATAAGATAAAAGTCCATAAAAGTTGAAAGGGTAATTTCTATTAAGGGTAATTAATTTATGTAGACTTTCGCAATTCTGCACGTTTTAATACATATTAAATGTTTTTCTTAGAAGACAAGTAGCTAATAAGCTTGAAGACTACCTCATCAGGTATCCTTATCATCATAAGGGATCACTGCCGCCAATAAACATTTTTAACCAACTCCACGTACAAGAAGAGTTATGTCTAAAGTCGATCACAGATGCATCATCACTCAGGATAACCAGCACCCGTTAATTATAAAATCTATCCATCCATCTTTCTACCTAGAAGAATTTATCAAATTTCTATCCGTGGTAGGAAAAGTTTGGATATCTGATTATCTGTAATAACAGGCGTAAGACGATTCATCTCACATGCAATTTACAGCCGGTATCTTCAATTCAAAACTCTTCCATCGAAACTCAAGAACTGCTTCGCGCTGGATAAAGGGAGCAGATCCCAGGTCAAGCTATATTGGTTCTACAATCTTTTAAATCTTTAGAATAGAATTTGTATAATACTGATCATAACTTATATTATGAATTAGCATTTTAGCTTACCTACTTATAGTTCGAATGTCATACTAAAGGGTAGAGATTATATCATCGTAAAATAAAATTATTTTTAAGATCCTACATGTATATTTTATCAAAATATGTGTATATCACTGATAATTCACTGATAAGTTGGAAGATAACTTAAAACTATTTTTACGATACCATATTTATTTTATAAACCTATCTACCACTGATAATAAAGTTCTATATCCTGTATTCCAAGGGTTCAAATTGACCAGTAAATTGATTCACGATTTTTTTTTTGATGATAAGGGATCTTATTTGGATCTTTCCATGTTTTTATATGGAGTAGCAACGAGCATGCATTCCATCTGTTGTTAAGTGGCAACTTCCGCCCATGGACATTTGTAATCCACCCCAAATAAGACTAGAAATCCTACCTGAAGTCGATAACAGATGCGTTAATAATTTATACTTGAACTTACACAGGTTATTCTCCACGTTGAGTATTAGCAACTAACACTTACCAAAATGGTGTCTTTTTGGTGACAAATAAATTTACAGCTTTGTGTTTAATCAGTGACAAAACGTGATCTTTTGTAAAATTCTTTATTTTTCGAACATATTATTATTTACAAGGCAACCATACACTGTACTTCATAATGATCAGTTCAGTTCAGAAGCACAATCATTATTGCAATAATTACAAAATACAAATGCAAATACGTTAAAAATATTAAAACTATATTTTTTAAGTATTAATTACTTCTACCTTTTTACACTTTATAATAATAATTGGCAGTTTATTACAGCCAAGTTTATCTAGTGAAAATGTTATTTCTTTGAAGATTTCAAACATTTCATAGTAAAACAGCTACTTTATTTCAAAATTAGATTATTATCATTACATAATAATAATATATCCTTAGAATTACATATATACATGATATCCAATATTAGATATTATAACCCGGGATCAACCTATAAATACAAATTTGTGGGATATTCTCTGGATATTAAAAAGACTGGCAAATCTGGTTGTGGCGTTTTCATTGTATGTATTAATAAATCGGAAGAATTGCCAATTTCTTATCAGTAACGCCTTTTATACTATTACACAAAACAATAGATATTGTTTGTTCGGTGGTACAAAATTGAATTGATGAAGTCCAGTATTTAAAGTTGACTACATATTGCGCGAACGAGCTTATGTGGTTTACAAAATCAATTACATGTTTCATATATTATTTACATGTGAAATTCTACAGATTATATACACCTATTTGGTCGTTTCCTCCTTGCGAAGCGCAGATAAAACATCCTTAATGACCTCTTTTAAGTTCTGTGCCTGTTCCAGACAGCTTGACACGAATTCCCTAGAACAAAGTAATTCACAATATTTTCTATGATCTGGTTAGTGGAGGGTTCAAGTTCAGTATAAAAAAATAAAGAATTCAAATCCAATTTAAAAGAAAAAACCAATCATACAATGTACATAATACCTTATATTAGGTGATCACTACATCTTTGAACATATTCAAGCAGTATAGCGGCTTACTTATTTAAAACCAAAAAGATTAAGTATATAGGTCAATGGAGAGGAAATTGTCAAAATTTCCATAGAAATACTATCATCCCGTTCCATGCTAATACCATCTCAAATTGATTGATTATATAATTCAAAGTCGTTGATTTTAGCCAATCTCAACAGCGTCATATTTTTAATAAACTGAAATGCTTCTTAGACTATAAATATATATATATCTATCCTTAGAAGCATTACATGGTATAAGAAAAAATATAATACTTACCCATACACTTCCATTTGGTCTTCATCCACACATAAGCCCGCAAATTCAGTACCTAATACCGCTTGCATATTGTACGAACCATTTCTATCTCGATAAAGTAAGCTAGAAAAATATAAAAATGATTATGTTATATTTTTTGAATGCAACGTATTTTAAAAAATATCTATGGCCTTGACACTAATGCCATGTTAGATAATGTGTTTGTGCCTATAATACTTTAAAGGTAAAGTTTATTAGACGCGGATGCAACTATAATGACGAATTAGCAACTATAATGACATTAAAAGGCCGACTATTTTACTACTACGTCAATTTCACTTTACTATATGACTAGGCCAATTTCAGATCAGTAAAACTTTGTCTCATTTCTATCGCACTGCCAGGCACAGGCCTCTCAAAAGTATTGTAAGTGTGGATTGTACACTTCACACTTTAAAAATATATTTAAACCCGATATGAAAAAGATTAAATGTATTTTTTAATATTTACCTGCTCAAAGCTGTGCAAAGTTTATTAAGATACATATAACAATGTCCAGCCTTTTCTCGTATATCACTTTTGTCTTCTGATGCTGATATTAAACTCCGTTTTGCTCTTGAACTGCGCATGAAATGTACGTAATGTTCAAAATTGTAATTTGATAATAAAAAAGAAAAAGCAAAAAATCAAAAAACATTTAATTTTCAATCAGAAATAAGCTGTTTTACCCTTTAAACGATTATGGAGCTTCTTCTAATATAAAAACATACATAATATTATCTAAACTCGAAATTTCAGACCATATATTTAATTTTCGTGTACTTATCATAACCTCAAGTTTTCCAAATAAAAGCATGTTACAAGTTCTGTTTCGTCCATTTAAAATGCGTAATTTAATACTTCTACTGGTGTATATAAGCGTTAGAAATTTCGAAATTCCCGATCGTCATACAATTTAGAAAATAAGTACATTACTTACCTGAAGACATAAACTTCAGAAGATATTTCTCCTATTTCCTTTGCAATTTTTGTAATAATATACTTGAAATTAAATTTAATATCTTCCTTATTACTTTCAATTTCATAATCCATAGGATAGTTAACCTTATTACCGTCGTAAAATTCCGAAAAGCCGTCAGAAACGAGTGCTCTTGCATCGCACAAAGATTCGTCTATGTATTCCGTTTCCATGTCTTCATCCTCATAATCTAAATCATCGTGCGTTTCATTAGTTCTTAATCGTTCTTCAAATTCTAAACACCTTACAAAGTTTCTTATTACTTTTTGTTCTTTAACAGGGGCATGCACTTCGTCTACCAATTTAGAACTATCATTCTGTGTTTGGTTTACGCGATCTTCGTTAATTTCCATGTTATGGGATTGTACATATTTAGCTACTTCATTAGTAGTATTGAGAGGATCGCTAACATCGTGTTTCGGTTTTTCTTGAAGCTGTAAATGAGAAAGGAATAAGATTTTCCTACAAACTGTATTACAGTTTCTATCTTCTTGTAGCAAATGTTTATTTGCTTCCTGTAAATCCTAAAACAGTTGTTTAGGTATCAATGTGAAAATATTGATAAACGTAGACGAAACGTATATTTGTGATATAATGTACTATGATGAGGTACTTAGCCTCGCGGCAGATCAATTCGGGAGATTTTGAACTACATTGCACACTATTTAAAAATGAAATCAGGGTATGTAAAATATGCCTAAAATATTGTTGACAAAGTTTTGTCTATAGATTTGAAATTATCATGAAAGGAAACCTTTTAAAAAAGAGAAAAGTAAGAAAAAATTAAAATGTACTTACTACAGATATTCTCCTCTGTCGAGATCTAAGATTGTAAGTGCTTGGTGAACTGATACATTTTCTTAGACTAGGTGATTTGGTTATTGTTTCAGTAAGAGTTGCATGATCAGTATTCAGTGTTTTACCAGTACCTACAAATGTTGTAATGATAGATATTAATTCAATTTAACATACTTAAAGGTTTTCAGGATAACTTATAGGTCAATTTTTATAGAGGATGAAATAAGCAATATGAGGAATAAAATGCATTCATTCAATTTATTTCCAGTATTCATATAACAAATAATCTATATATATATATATATATATAAAATTCAATTGATGGTCATTAGTCTCGCTAAAACTCGAGAACGGCTAAACCGAAT
>DWRA01003258.1:0-12415 GCA_018250295.1 Spathilepia clonius | reverse complement strand
AGTGGATCGTAGTTTGTTTTGATGCGTAATAAAAGTTGTTATTAGTATATAGTTGATAGACGAAATATATGAATATCTATAATCATTTAGAATATTTGAGGTTTCGCATGTATGTATGTAAATCGACGCAGAATCGGACTTAGCGTGGTCGACGCGAAGTGGGTCACGCAGGTTTTAACAGTTTTGTGAGTGATCTAAGCCAATTTCACGTAGATAGAATTTATATAGCCTGTGTGCTTTGACTGGAGAGGTGCAAATGCCATACTTATTTCTAGTGCAAAGCAGTTTTTGCGTGTCGGCGGAAGGGTGTGGATGTCAGCAGACTTACATATGAGGTGACTATCTTAGTCGTCAGGAACGGCAACGTAACTGTTCTCGGCTTTAGGTAGAATCTTTGTTTTATATGTAGTTATAAATTACCATGAGCGGCATCGATAACTTACCATCAAATGGTATACGTTTAGTGATGCAAGACAAGCATGCATGTTTGCACATCAAAATTTAAGAATATCTCATATTAGTTGTTAAACCAATACCTACCTAGACCTAGAAGGGGTTTTTGAAGATGCTTTTCTATATCATTTCTTAATACATGAATGTAATATGTTTACGTAGGAACTCAATGGAAAATAAGTCTATCTTACTCTTTATAAGTCCCTAGTAATATTTCTTGGACATCCTTACAAAATTAGACACAAATTATTAATTTTACATGTTGCACTAAGTAACTTCTGTGTACTTTGTTACTAGAAGACTATTCAACTTTACTGATGGTGTAGATAGGTAGATAATTACTTTTAATAAATATCATATTATAGACCAGATACTTACAGCGTTCGCTATTTCGCATTTCTGGTCGCAAGTGAGCTCCAACTGGTCATACGCAGCCAACATTTGTTCGAACTCCTCAATCTTGTGCCTGAGGCGACCGATCTCCGCGTTCTTAGCAGCCATCAGAGTGTTAACTATCGCGTCCGTTGGAACATACTTGGGTCGGCAGGTTTCGTTGTTACGTTTGATAATCTCCACCAAGTGCTCGCTTTTGTCGGAGCAGAAGTGCGACCACGCCCTCGCGTCCGTACATGATGCGTACGCCTTCAGCTTTCCTTCATTCCTCGCTGGTAATTCAAATATGTCGTACTCATTAAACACGCGATCCCTTTTCGTTATGAAAGACATTGCCAAATTCTTCTTTCACGGTCAATACGAATTTTCTAGACGGTTAAACTTCGCCGCCGTCCATTGTAAGCGCACGATGTGATTTTTAAATGCTTTAACTTAATGTATAATAAATAAATAACGAAATTACAAATATTTTGATCTGTCATTAGAAATCAAGTCGAAACGGTTTGAAATGGAATGTCATTGTTTAAATTTCTTTTTTACTACATTAATAGAAATTGTATCGACCAGAATTATTTTTTTATAATAATTATTCTGGATAATTGTTACTACTATTAGATTTATTTACATATATTTAGTTATTGCATATTTAAAGGTGTAGAAATATTTGTGGACCGACTCCTTCGGCACCACCATCACACTTATTTCTGTTTAATAACAACAGTGTTAAACGTTGCTGTATTCTGGTTTGAAGAGTGTGATAAGGCAGGCGTTCTTATCTGAGGCGTTTCAACTTAGTCCTCAGGGGTATCAACGCATTTGTGGTCTGTGGTAAGTCGTGTCAATAGATTAATCGTCGTTATAATAGCAAGAGTGGGCGAACGGTAAAACTGTCACAGCGAGGTATTGTGAACGGGCCCTAATAGTTACAGAGTACTAATCATTTTGTGTTCGACTCTGTGGTCAAACATGTAAGATTGATTTGTCACTTTCGAATATGTTCTCAAAATTATAGTACATCAGACTAGCCATTTATTCATTTTGGATTTTAAAATGTGATACAAGTTTGGAAATTCAATGAATAATATAGGACGATCAAAATTACGTCTAGCGGCACGTAACGAGGGGAAGATTAAATCTTATGAATCTTGCGTTGACGTAAGGGCATGGAGCCATGATAATCGGAAACGGGACCGGTACCTTAGGGATTGGATTAAGCGGGACATGCCTATATGTGTGTTGCCTGTATGTACGTTAGCCAGTATCCTCACTATAATGACCTGCAGGAGCCGTGGAAGGGTATGTTAATGGGGAAATTTAAATGTCAAAAAGTATTGATTACCTTCCATCTCTTTTTAAATCGGATTCTTTATGTACCTTACAATTTTCGTATTGTGTACATGTAAAATTAATAATCCACAAATTTAATTTTGTTTCTTTTAATCTTATTGAACTCGTCATCTTAATCGGGGTGGTCCGAGGTTCGAATCCCAGGTACACATACCTCTGATTTATCACAGTTATGTACGAGTTAGAATTTAGCGATAACTTGGTTAAATCGTGAAGGAAAAAAATCGCAAGGGAAACCCGCCTGAGAGTTCTTTCAAAATAGTTCACAAGAGAGTATGACTCCTAGAAGTGGACTATGGTCTAAACGCCTCTAATTCTGGGAGGAGACCCGTTTCTTGCACTGTGACAGTAATGGCTTATTGATGACGTTGTTCCTGACTTCCTTAGCTGAAGATCTTTTTGAAATAATAGTTATACTTACTTAATTATTCAAAATGAATATCAAAATATTTTATTCAAAGTAGATCCTTTACAGAATTCTTTTTGAACGTCAAGAATTTATAACCTCCTCACAAGGTGTTTTGTTATGGAGAAGAAGCGGCGAAATAAACTCCATAACACACATCTTTTAAATAAATTACTTTTAATACATAAAAAAAATTCTAAAATTCTGAGAGAGTTCATTACCTTATTTTTTGTAACCCACAGGCACCAAACCGATGCCACCCGAGTTGTCATTCAAAATTGCTGTTGGAGAGTATTTGTTCTTCATGCAGTGTCATGAAGGATTGCCTAAGAAATAACAAGGAATTCGAAAAGTATTTCAGGGAGGTAAGTTTAAAAGTACGCTACAAGTAAGTAGGTTTTTAAGGCGTAGGCAAAAAATGCAGAAAATTCATGACAATTTTAGTAGGTACTTCTTACCCCAGCGATGTATTGCTTTTTATTTCATTCCTGTTACTACAAAAATCGTTAACACACATTTTCAGGAAGACATTGAAACTATTTATTGGCCTTGTGAAAGATGTTTGGAAATACTGAAAAGCATTAAATTGTTTTGGAAAATAGTAATTGAAAAGGTTTTAAAAATAAACCTTCCAAAATCGAACGAATTTAAAAGTGTACATACTAGCATTCGAAATGTAGCGAAGGAATGGCGGAACGAAATGGTTCAAGATGCCATATTTGTCAAAAGCACTACTCTTTTATATAAGCAAACTGGATTGAATAAGAAAAAAAGTAGTTCAGTGCATAAATTTGAAATAAACGATAAAGAAATATTCATGAAGACTAAATCGACGGAAACAGAATACGGTGTTAGATCTATAGGAACTCAAAACGATAGTAAGTCGGTACGTAAAAAGATCAGCAAATGTACTTCGACAAATATCAAAACAGCAGATACGGGAAGTGACGCTTATGATGACAAAGTTGATGAAGAACTATTAATGTATGAAAACGATATGGAATATTTGGAGCAACAATTTAGTTCACAAAAACATGAAATGGATCGTTTGAAACAGGAGAATACGGCACTGAAATTTGAGTTGCAGCATGCTTATAAAACTAGTCTAAAAGATTCATCACTATATGATCCTAATTATTTAAGTACTGATGACAACACTGTCACACTAGCTCCTAATGTCTTTGACAAAGAATCGAAAGAAATGTTTCATTTGGATCGAGCAAAAAACATCGACTCTGAAATGATAATTACTCTTAAAAACTGCAAAAATGAGGTAAAGTGAACATAATACAATCAATGTAATTGTGTATTAAGTGAAGTATTTAGCAATAACGGGCCTATAATATTTGCAGACCTTTAGACACGTGTCAATGCTACAAGTACTTCATAAAACGAACGGGCGAATCTTTAACCTAAAAGAGAGTATTTCTTGTTGCAAGAAGGACGACGCTGTGGAAATATTGAACACAGGTTATTTAATTTTTTATGGTTATGAAATATTGCAGATTATTTATTATTAAATGGCTCAATGTTAGATAAAAATGTATATAACTCGACTGAATTGCAATTTATCTTATCTTTTCTTAAATACAATACTTAACATTTTCAGTGCATAAAACATTTGGAGAAATTGTCAACAGAGAAATATCTATAGCAAATAATAACAAACACTTGAAGAATAGGGATGTAGAGATAAAAGCTACATTTCGCAATGTCGGTGTAAGCAAATCTGCCCCATCTTGTACTACGTCGTCTAATTCTATGCCGTCTGCATCTTTTGTAAGTTTTATTGATACAATAATATATTGTTAAAGGACTTTTAGTTATCCTGATTTTTTTTGTATTCGCAGGAGTCAGCAAAGGAACAGGGCGATATATCTACATAATTATAAATGTTAAAATTCGTGCATTTGTCTGTTTCCTATATTCGTGTGTTGAATATGGTAAATAAAACTTCAAAAAGATTTATTTTCGTTTATATATCCAAATAACATTACATCGCATTATAGAGTAAAATTTACAGAAATCGGGCCATGATATTAATTACACGATTATATATAAGCTTCTTTGCGTCATTGGCGAAAACAAAATCGAGATGGTTAAATCTTGCCAGCGGGACTCGAAATTTTCCAACAGCAGATTTGACTTGCCCCATGAGTTTGTCAACGTCGCGTGGAGTAGACAGCCAGTCATTATCAGCGTAATGTAAAAATACGGGTGCCTGTATAGCACTTAGATTATACGATGGTGGCTTAAAAGTTCCATATTTAAATTTGTTGGAAATCCATCCATGGTCGAAATTTGTGAATTTATTGGAGTTGTATATTTGTCCAAAATGAATTATTTGTCGTGTTGACGCTCCAGCTGGCGTGTGCCCCAGGACTACAGGCAGCATGGTCTGAAAATATTGTTACACAACAGGCTTTCATATTACATATTTAAATTTAAAATATGTGGCCAATAAATTACGAATGGTAAAATATTTGTAGCTTAGCGGAGCCCATCATTTTTTCCTTGGAAGAGAGCATTTTCTCCCTCGCCTGCAAAAGTAGATATCGGAAGTATATCTTCACTTCCCATATCTACTTTTGCCCTGCTCCAGGCTACTTATAGAATATTTTCCGCCAACTAGCCTTTATTTGCAACCCTCATATCTAAACGTTGACTTACGGTGTTAAGTTGTTCGTCGTTGAATCCACAAAGGAGGAAGAGCAGATTCTTGCACAACACTTGGGTCACGGCTTCCTCGATACAAAGTCGTTCTCCAGCAAGCTCATTAATCTTGCCGTTAGGTAAGAATTCGTTAGCTCCAACGAGTCGGAGTACACGCTGGAAACGATAATAGATTAGGTTTTTAGTTATAATATTTAGGTGCAATTGTTGACAGCGTTTACTGTCTAACATTCGATGAAATTTTGTTGGCTTTGGTAAAATAGTAAAGTAGTGAAGAGGCTCATAATCAACATTATGAATAATAATTTCACATACCTCATGTACAATTTGGCTTTACATGACCTTCAGATCAAATAACATGCAAAATAAAGTACAATAGGTGATACTTTAGCTAGATCGATACTTATGTACGACCACTTTCTAGATTACCAAATAATGTCAGTAGTACTTAAGACGATAACATTGTTAGATAATATTGTATATCGCTAAAACCTCCACTTGATCCACATACCAAATACTTTACACAATTTGCTAAAGGCTACAATTTACAAGATAATACCACTTCAGATTTTCCGGTAGTCGAATTATGTTTGTTTAAATAATGCCCTATTTTGTTTGTCCATTTGTTACCACTACTGTTTGTCGAGGTGGTAGAAACCTTTGGGGTTCAACGCCTGCGGCACCACCGCTTCACTTATTCCTGCCTAACAACAGTAGTGTTAAGCGCTGCTGTCGTCTGGTTTTAAGAATGGATTAAAGAAGACTTATTTATCCGAGGCATTCCAACTTTTAGCTCAGAGGTAGCAAAGCATCTCATTATCATCTCTATTGTCTCTCATCATCGTAATAAATATTTCATTTCGTTATGTGTAACTAAGTAAATACTTACTTCTAAATGATTTGTAAATGGGCCTATGGCTCTAATAAGAGGACTTCTAACATTGCCAATAAAAGCGACTGGAGCAAGTGCTTGCATGGCGGATATTTTATCGTTATACTCCGGTCTCGTGGACGTCATAACCCAAAAAGCAGTGGTTCCTTGAGAGAAACCAATGTATTGGACTTTCGCGACACCAGTTTCTTTAATGACGTAATCAATCATGGCAGGGACATCGTAGTAGCCGATTTCGTGCCAGCTGAACTTCCAGAATTCTGATGAATCAGGTTTTAATGAAACGTGATTTCGTGAGTATGTGTTGCCTCTAGCGTTCCCCATCCATACGTCGTATCCTGCTTCTGCTAGAAGGTAAGCTGAAAAAAAATTAGATTTAAGCATTATGATGCATCAAATATAATAATATAATAACATGCTTAATTTGTGTACAGCAGCAGATGCTTTTCTTAGTGAGATATCTACTTAATCGGGGGTAGTATTAGCAATTCTGTAAATGGCAGATTGGTACAATGACAACCAAACCAGTCTCATCGTCATAATAAGACGATAATTTAAAATTTCGTCGGTTGATGCGTAAAGAAATTGATGGGCGTCTGCCGTTTTTGTATGATGAAAGTAGCAAACGAGCAAGTAAATGGCCGTTGCCGCCCATGGACAGTTGTAATAAAATTCGAGTGCTACCAAAGGTCGCCCACAGATGCGTTGTTACAGCTGAGGATTAACTTGTGACATTTCGGATAAGTCTCCCTTACGACACCGTTTATGAATACCCAGACTTAATACTGTTGTTTTCGTGTAGAAATAGGTGTAAACAGGAAGTTCTATTACCTTAAAATGTAAGTAAGTGTAACATGTGGTTATTAAATTCCTTTTAATTTGTTATAAATTTGAACTTTCTTACCAAAGCCTTTGTCAGGAGTCATGAGCACCCATTCCGCAGATGAAGACAACAGTCCATGTTGGAGGAAGACTACCGGTCGTGGTCCCTTGGTAACATTGTTTCTACCGTGTGGCACTCTGTGTACTTCAAGTATGTATTTGTCTTCAGTATGAACACGGTGAATTTCGCAAGGGTATCCATATTTTCTTATTAAGGAAAACTACGAATAAAGACAATGTCTTAAATACTTACGTACTAAGTATCACTAGTGCATAAGAATATACATTCAGATTTAATGAAATTAATTAATTATCACTTGTTATAACGGTGAAGAAATCATCGTGATGAAACCGACAAACCTGAGAGTTCTTTGAAAAAAAATGTTCTCAATGCTATGTGAAGTCTAACAATTTGCACTTAGCCAGCGCGGTGGACTATGCCTTATCCCTCTCACTTTGAGAGGAAATTCGTGCCCAGCTGAGGGACAGTGATAGGTTGATGATGATATAAATGAATGAAACTCGCAATTTACATTTTGTAATAACAAAACAACAAACGAATAATAACAATACACATAAAAATGTTGCTAACATTAAGATTTTGCCCTTATTACATTTACTAATATGATTTTATTCCGAGCTGATTCAAGAACAACTAGTCAGAGTAATCAATTTTACCCAATGTAAGTATCACATCGGTATATTTATCAATTGGAGACAATCTTAAACTGATATTTGAATGATAATTTATCTTCGACACTATAGGAAACGGAGTAAAAATACTTTAGAGTACCTATATACTGTAAAGTATTTTTTATATATTTCAGTCTTTATGTAGCTATTCTCGTTTAGTTAAAATTCTCCAAATAATCGAAAATAAAAAACTATTAGGAAAATTTCTCTCATAAAATAAAACAACATGTTTTGATACAATCATCTTAAACTGATTTCAACTTACTGTATCTAGACCGGCATCTTCGATTACGCTAAAATCGGTTTTGACATCCTGAACATTGTTTTGGGTTGTAGACACACATTTCAAAAGGAAATTTGTGACGATGGAAAAGTATACTAGCCTCATTCCTCTAGTATTAGGAATGTTTGGAACAGGAGTCAACAACACGCAAGTAAGACGTTGACTAACAGTTTATAAAAACAGTTTTCAGGAGCCGATATTGGTTGATAAGCCGTATCAGGTGTAAAACTGGTAAGAGCATTGTTAAATCGAGTTAATTGATAAGGCATCATTAAATCTACTGTCTCTGTTAATTATTGACTCATATTTTTCATATCTGTAAAATATTCTGATGACGAGATATGAGTTGTAATGCCAGAAGCTGACCTTGTTTGATAATATGAGTATTGATGAGAAATATGAAGTTGGTAGTTACGTAGTTTGACTGCGTAGCTTTGCCACAATCTGCTTTATTGATACCTTAGTCCGGTATACATTTAAGGATACTTTACGCTTCGACATTAATCATAGAATTGCATCTGTGATCACCTGAATATGGAAATTCTGTCCTACTGGAGGTTGATTTAGATGTCAATGAGCTACAAATGCGATTATCCCTAATTTCTTACGTTAGCTGAAGCTGCTAACGGCAGTCCAATAAATTATCCAAATACTTTTTACTCACTTATACCGTATACTGATGAAGAATAAGGATTTGTATGTATATACGCGTGAAAATAACCTCTGTCGCCTTTTCAAAATTGAATACAAATATGGATATTTGGATGTTTCAGCGCTCTACGCGTGTGACCAAGTTTCGTTAATTCATCATTGACCTTCATATTAATACTAACCCAGACAGTTTGGATTTTATCTCCTTATCTGCGTTAAAGAGGTCATGCTAAATAATTTATTATTATAAATATGTTGTAGTATTTCGAAATGTTAATATGCCATTGCATTGAGGAAGTTTTCAAGGTAAACTGTGACTGATGATTACAAACGGATATGTATTTTTCATTTGTAGTAGGTATTCAAGGTAGGTGCCTATTGAACTTTTTGTATGTAGGTACAAAAACAAGACATAGGTCTACATTTGTGGGTAATGAACTTTTTAAACTAGCTACTAATTAATATGCCCAACGTTAAATATTTATTATAATATCATACTATGTCAAGTTAAAGGAGATATAAAAGTTTAAACATATTTTTGTAGGGAATGTTATTCCCATTGGTTATTGTCATCAAATAATGTGAAATGTGGTGCATCTTTTCTTATTTCGATTATAGGTACATAGTCGTAGTAAGTTGTATTTAGGCAATGACCACGTAGCACACCATTATTTCAGCATTTATCTAGTAAAAATGATAAAATAATACGATGTTAATTTATTGAGGCGCGTTCGAAAAAATAATATGTGAATGTGTAATATGTGAAATAAATTTCAATAAAGACTATATTCCAGAATAAAATTAATTTGTGGTAGGAATGGTAGTATTTTCATGAGTAACATGAGAATCATGGAAGATAGCTTAAGAATGATTGATGAGTAATTATAAATTTAGTTCAATAGTTCTACATAGTGTATATGACGAAGTATTGGCAATCTCCGTGGGGAAATATGTTAAGATAACTTCGAAGTGCCGTTGTTCCTATTCAATACTAGATGTCACTATTATCTTTTAGTTATTCTATCACATGGCAGATGACGCTAGTTAGAATAGAACATAGTAATGTAAAAATGAATATTCCGTATTAATTTACGCAAGGAAATTTACAAACTTTTGCATAGTTTACGTATTTTAAAATTTAAATCATATTATTTGTCTATGACTCTATGAGTTTACTATCATGTCAATCACAGTATGTAGTCTGTGCTCTGCGGTGCTTCTGTGACTGCTGTCATTCTCTAATCCTATCAAGCAGAAGCTGCATTTTTAGTTTGTTTGTTTTTTCATTTACGTATTCTTTCGTAAACAAACTTTCTGCATGTTCACCAAAGGATCGCTATGGCAAACCAAGAGATAAGTTTGAAGTGGAACGGATATCAGAGTAACATATTGTCTAATGTGAAGGAGTTATTTAAAGACGAGGGATTATCGGATGTTACGCTTGTATCTGAGGGGCAGAGTTTTAAAGCTCATAAGGTGATTCTATCGGCGAACAGTTCTGTTTTCCGGACTATCTTCCAGGTAACGACTGTAATTTGTGCGTAATTGTGATCAATTTGGTATATATTGACGTCGTATCGACTGACGCCCACTCAATTTTTTCGTAGCAAAACCCCCACAAGGATCCTATTATAGTTCTTCATGACATCAACACGGCGTCCCTGCAAACGTTGCTTACGTTTATGTACAACGGCGAAGTGAATGTTACTGAGGAGTTCCTTCCGATTCTACTAAAAACTGCGGAGACATTAAGAATATGTGGACTTTCAACTGGCAATGAATCCTCTAAAGACGACGAGGTAAGTTGCGAGATTCTAATATAGTTTTCGTAGACTCATTTAAATGAGATATTCCAAGTTAGTTTTAAATGCAAGTAAGTCTTCAGGAGTAGCAACATATTTGTGACCAATCATAGGTAATAGTAGAATTATATTTATTGAAGGTCGATTATAGGAGTCTGTGACTGCAGTACACAATTTTAAAGTCTATATTTTTGTACCACATTTAATTTTTAGTCACCTTTTATGAAGTCAGCCATCATCAGCACCCTTTCACTGAAATGCTACAACTGTTGCACGCTAGAAATGTGTGTGGCGGTGGTGCTGCTGGAGTTGAGCTACGTAAGATTGACATGTACTACTAAAGTATATATTATATCTTCATTTTTACAGAAAACCACTGCTACTCAAACAAAGAAACGCAAGAAAAGTGAAGCAGAGGATAATAATAATAAAGTCAAAAAGCCAGCGCTAGTTGCAACAAAATCCGACACGGCTATCAACCTTGTGAGTTCAGATTTAATTAAAAATGTGAGTGTAGCAGAAGTATTCTTTATCATTCCAAGCAAAGGGTGGTTTTACTAGGATATTGCTAGCTATCTAGTAATGACTAATAAAACATTAATTATATCAGTCAATTTTCATATATTTTCCGTGCCAAAAGCTACAAAAAGTAATTGTAAAACTTTACTGAAGCATCTAGGATTGTTCTATAAGTTCTAAAACATTTTTATCAGCACATGATGGATTGAAAAACCATCTAGCATTCTTCTATGTGTATTAAAACAATTTTATCAATGAATGATGGATTGAAAACAATTTGAATTGCATGCTGAATAATTTGTGACCGTAAACATTCAAATGCGTGTATTAAAACAATTTGATCCGTGAATAAAGGATTGAAAATCAGTTTAAGTTGTATGCAAAATATTTTTAGGGTATAAATAATGCATAATTTTAATTAATGTGCAAGATTTGATATTAGATGCTTGTATTGCAATCAATCTTGATGAACATAATGTTATGGAAATACATAATCAAATGTTTCAGACAATTGTACCCAAAGTTGAGCCAGTAGATTCGCCACTAACAGATTATTCCGGAGAGAACACCAATGACACTGACATAGCAGTACTAGAAGACAGTTTGGAGAAGAAATATTCTGTGAGCCCAGAGATTCTATCTAGCAAGTGTACATCTGTCTCAAGTGATCGCAGTGTCAAGAAATGGATCAACGAAGTTAGCAGTACACAGCCATGTCTAAATATTAGTAACGATAAAACCAATGGGATAGATTTAGCGGAAGATGATAAGGACAGCATTGAAATTGATAAGGAGGTGGAAACAGTGTTGCAGAGTGGAACAATTGTTGAATCATTGAGTATTACGACTGAAAATCTCAATTCAGTGTCCAGTGAAGCTCAAAGTATAAAAGGTATTTTTTTGTTTGTCAATAAATTTATTATCATTCAAAGTTGACCGAAATATTTTTTTTAATTATTGTTCTGCAATGATTAAGTTGCCATATACAAAATGAAGTTTTAAGTTTTTGTATGTCTTGAATTTTGCGATCTCATTTGGTGGAATTGTGTCATTGAACTTGGATATTTTAAGTCCTTAAAAAATGCATCTATTGAATTGTAATGGTGTTTTTTTTCAGACAAAGCCAATACTTGTTATGCTAGTCCTTCATTTCCCTGTCCATTTTGCCCCCGAGTCTACAACAGTTGGGGATATAGGAGAAGACATGTGAAATCAAGACATATGACGAATAGGTAATATTATCTTTTTGCAATATGTTATTTCTCAAAGCTAAGCTAATTTATGGCGCCGTTGCCTGTCTGCCAAGGTAAGCAGATAGTACAGGACACATAGGCTTATGTTGGATTAAAATTAGTAAGGAGTTTATGTTTACATATACAATTTTATTTTGGTTATAAAAAAATAGATATTCTATTTTTATT
>DWRA01003257.1:0-12417 GCA_018250295.1 Spathilepia clonius | reverse complement strand
AACAATGGATTTTTCTCAAAACTGTCGTTGTGTGGATTGGTGCCTGTTTGCATAAGTAGGTCCAATTCAAAAAACTTTGGTCGATCTAACCCGCTATTATTAATCAATCTATCAAATGTTTCGCTTAACAAAGATTGACATTTAACAATTTCTGCAAACTAAATTGACTAAGACTTGCATAAAAAGCGAAGGTAGAAAAACAAGCCGAGTTCAAATCCGAATTCACACGAGGCGTTCCTCCGAAAGATTCTCGTTTCCGTAATGAGATGTCGAAACGCACACACACTTATTCACTGTCACAGATTAATAGACAGACGGTAAATATCACAAATGTATTTTATGCCTACGTTCGTACATAATTGCAGTGATAGCCCAGTTTGAATCGATTGGTCCGCGATTCAAAACCCAGGTCTCTGGGTTTTCGAAGTTATGTGTGTATTAGAAAGTAATTATCACTGGATGTAACGGTGAAAGACGACATCGTGAAGAACCTAACGCCTGTGAGTACTTCGAAAAAAAGTTTTTCAAATATGATTAAGGTATATCAACTTGCATTGACCGCCTCGTGGACTATAGCTTAAGCAACCAACAAAAAATCCAAAAATGATATAATAAATCGATACAAGGGGATCAAGATTTTAAAAATGGTGCCGAGTATGTTTCGACCAGAGGGGTACCATCGCCACATATTTCTAACGCGGAACAGTTCTTGTATTTTGGTGGGTGTGAACATCGGCTTACTTATATACGAAGCGACTATCTTAGTCCTCAGGAATAGGTACGCATCTGTGACCGGCTTCAGATAGAACCCCTTGTTCTGTATGAACATGGGTAACCATGCAACATCCGTAAGGCTGTTCTCGAACGCTCGAACTTAGCTCCAGTAAGTGGATGGCACGCTCGTTTACTACTTTTTAGTTCAAGATCACGATCCATAAAAATGGGTTGAAATAAACTGTCATATCAGTATATGTACATTTAACCGTATTCAATTGCCAAAATCATAATTATAATGTGTAATTTCCACAAACTTAAAGTAATCTTATACGTAATTCTCCGTCCTCGATAGAACTGATCGAAAAACTCCAATTTTTGCACTAAGCGGGTATTCGAGTCACGTGCGCGGCAGCTGGACGATGAGCTGATGGGCTTTCACTCAACGATCAGAATACCATTAAGTTTCAGATTAGACCTTTAGAATTAAATGACACTGTTCCAAATTTTAGCAATATGTGTTTTACTTATAAATTGGCTCATTTTAACTAAACATAAAACTGGTATAGAAGTATATTTATATAAAAACTTATGTTGATGGTGATATTTGTGTACATACACGCAGAAAAATGTTCACATAATATTTTATGCACATTATTTAATACTTCTGTAGTTTACAGTACACGACAACTGCCACAAAAGGCTATATCTAAAAATTATTTATCTTATTTAAAAAAGTAAAAATTTTGTGAAATTTTTAATGTGGCATATTACTCTAAAGTTAAATATTAAGAATATAATCAATGTTTTTATATTGAAAACAGCAGATTAATGTACAGTTTGTTTAATATTAAGCAGTAACTGTTGGTATTACAAGCAACTGTAGGTATGATAGAAATTTTGCCTAAGATCGATCACAGACCCGTAAATAACCCTCATGACTACATTGACCCCCTAAAGACTTGTCTTACTAAATCACACTCTTCATTCCAAAACCTGGTATCCAAGCATATACCAGAAATAGGTTGACAATACAATAGTGCCGTCGACAACAATCTACGAAATTTTCTACCATCTTCTTTTTATTACTTTTACTAGCACTACTGCATAAGTCTTTAATCTATGCCCGCATTTTATTGGAACTCCGTACCCAGCCCCCAGATTTATTCTTCGCGCATAAATTGACGAGACAAATTTCCTTCTCAAGTGATTTAGTGACATTTGTGGCGTGCCAGTGGATCGTGTTACGTTCCCTTAATATATATGGACGTGCGCAAAGCTTATTGATATGTACGAGTATAGGGCACGATGCGATGACGGTCTAATTTGTTTTGTGGGCCCCTGGTTATAAGAGTTTATTTGGTACGGTAATGGTGAAAAGTGTGAACGATATCGACATTTTTGACATGAAAACTTTCGACATCAATCCAATGTATTAGTGTAAGGATCGTCATCGATATTTTTATTCAATCCAACATGTATGTGAGATGCTAATGGATTAAGGATTGTGTTGTCAAAAACGATTTTTTTATAATATTTTGCTTTGGGTTTGTCAAGTTGGCTTCGTTTTTTAATATGCCACAGAAATTCATGTAAACTAGTGAAAATATAAAGGTAAAATTAATTATGAATTACTCCTTTTTTTAAAATTAAAATACCTGGAGACTAAAATAACAACAAAGGGGTATAGAAGATGTTTATTTCACTGTAAGCTGATTTCGTAATGAAACTTAAATATGATTAGAAGCATTCCTGAAGTCTGCTACGGATCAAGAAGTCTTCTTAATAGACTGAGTTGAAGCCTTCAAGTACATGTACTGCTATGCGACACAATAATTTGCTTTCATAATATTCATTTAGGTCACTATCAGCCCAGTTACTACTGTCGTAGTGTTAGGCATGGATCTCTTCTCAAAGCTTAAAGATTTAAGGTGAATATGGTGAACTATATATCCATCATTTTGGTCAAATGCGAAATGAAGGTGAACAAGAAATTTTTAAATTTGCAGCGAAGACCGTAGGTGTGTACGAGATTCGACCACGGCTTAGGAGCCGGGCAATGCTAGGGCATTAGAAATGTATTTCTATCACCAGGGTCTATCTTTCACTTATTTTTATACAAATATAATGTTACTATCTAAGAAAGTAGACCTTTAGCTTATGCTTTTATAAAAGTAGTAGACGAGCTAGCAGTCTACCGGTTGGCAAGAGACTATTTGCGATGTTACCTCTGAGGATTACGTCGGAATGCCTCGAGTAAATATGTCTGTCTTACCACACCCTTGAAACCAGAACACAGCAGCGTTTAACACTGCTATTACAAGACAGAACCAATGCGGCGGTGGTGCCTTCGTAGTCGTGCTACCTTTTTACCAAGTTCTTTCATACAAAATTCCATTCATGCGAAACAAACTCAAACACACTCAATCATTCGCTCGATGATAGTTCGGCGTCACGATTTGGCAGCCATATAAAAGTTGTTACTTATAACTTTTTAGTTTTCTCGGACTCCAGTATCCAAATATACGAACATGGAAATAAGGATAATACATTGTTATAAAAATGCAAAAGTTATAACTAATAACAAGTATCTAGTAAGCAGCTACAAGTTTATTAAAGCAAATTGAATTTCACAGAACTTCAGTCGTCACCGAATCTAGCTGGATAGTTAGCCAAAGAAAAAAAAGTTGCCATTTTGCCAATGGTATGTCTCCCACTTAGCGAGGTGACCTAAAAACAAGACAAGCTAGATTATTCACCTTTCAGAGAAAGTACGTGAACGAGATGTCTGAAAAACTTCGATAGCGTGTTTCAGTATCACGTGGCGCCATCTCTCGACGATTTGCGAAAGGCGTTGAAAATCTTTAAAAAGATAGGAAATATGTAATTAGTAACATATTTAAACAACATCACATTCTATACTTTTTTCATTTTTGTTTCAGTTTATTTCTAAACCGCGTATAGTGACGTAAGACATATAACTTTACTAATTTCAATTATACGGTTTCGGAATAACTTAAATTAAATTGGAATATTCATATAATATCCCGATTATCTACATTTTGGTATGTAACGGGCACTTACAGTACGGTGCTGATTTTTTAATAGCCGATATTTTGACCCAGTTGCATGGATCGTGGTCATGGCGAAACTGCAGTGGCGGGCTTGACAATGGTTTCTCTCTGCCACTCGTTGCTCATCAGTGGTTTCTCACAACCCGTTACATAACAAAATGTATCAATTTCGCGATAATATCAGTCTAAAATCATATGTCCCGATTATCTTAATTCCAACGACAGTATGGTCACTCTACTGGACAGCGAAAGAAAAACATAGCGATTCCCGAAGTTCTTTTTGCCGTCCACTCGACGCTTATTGTATCGATTCCGTCCCTAACTTTGTTGTTCGTATTTCTGGACGTTGATGTTTTTGTTTGAATATCTGATACGTTGACTAAGTGCTTACTACTCGTATTTTTTTCCTTTTTTGTAATAAAGAAGTGGCTAATAAGGACACAGTCCACATGATTGTAGTTGTGTGAGGTCACTAATAGGGGGCTTTTGGGGTTGCGGGCGGCAAGAGTGGGTGCTCAAAACGTACCGTGGCTCCGGGAAGGACGACGGTATGTGTGGCTGCATATCGTCGTAAATATCGGCAGGTGGGGGTTGAAAATAATTCTTTCCCGCATAAAACTTAAGAAGGGCAAAACGCTAAGAGACCGGCGTGTACTGATGAAGTCCTCCTAATACCGTTGAAGCAAACTGAATGTAGTTTTAGTGCGGCAGAAATCCCACCAAACCGGTCTCTTCTACGCTGCGGTACTTTTTCAAATGTAAGTTTTAGTAATAGGGTCCCGTTTTCACCCTTTGAGTACGGAACCCTGATAATGGCATGCCAATTTAATTCACAATTAATTACGCTGCAGGCGCGCGTCGGAAATGAAATTTAAATATAAAATTATGTTTTAATATTTTAATTACTTGAGAATTATAGTTTTCCACGGTGATTCCAATTTTAATACCAGAATTATCATATTTTCATTTATGAATCATTACATTGGTAGTATGAAATGTTTATTTCGTTATACATTTAAATATGAACGGGATTAACGTTATAAGAACCGACCAAGTGTGAATGTTCTTGCGAATAAAGGTTTCATGGCACAAAATAATATTTGTGGTAAGTATTTACTAAAAAATATTTTCCTTTTCACGAGATTCTTAACGCAAGCTTAACTCAAACTTGACCGATTTCTATTATTTGTTATTTTACTTACACAAGATTTTTTTTTAGCTAGATAGGTATATGTTTTTTAGAAATCATTGATTATTTAGTCTGTAAAGACAGATTTTATGCTTTATGAGGACAATATGCGTATGGATACGTCTACGCACGCATGTATGCATGCATGCATATATATGCATGTACGTATGCGTGCGTTCTACAGTACAATTGTGAAATTATATCTATTGACATCGTACGTGTCAGACATCCACGCGGCAACAAAATCATATTGTCCTATCCAATATGGATGAAAGTATCTTCCGTAACACAATTCAAAAAATATGATTATGTCTGACAGACAGAATTTATCGTATAGATAGACAGCAGTCCCAGTAGACATGAGGCCTTAGTATATAAATTGTGTTTATGAACATGATTACATATTATATGCTTAATATATTTTTTTATATGTCTATTTTTTAAATAAAATTCAAATCCGTAATACTTGAAATATGTAATACTTGAATCACTTTATAGCATTTACTTCCATTACCAAAATCGCAAATGTTCAATCCTTCTCGTCCCATGATTTTCTTCATTCGATGTTGGATTCCATTAGAAAAATGGATTTTTTCCGCTACCGCTTCGGAAAGTAATTTTCGATAAAACAATTTGTGACGCCGTTCCCCACATGTGTGGCGTGGCGCACCGATTTTTATATATTTAAGGATATTATATCATTTTACTCGTATTTTTCTAGTATAAAAAACATATACAGGTTTCCGAATTTATAGTAAAACTGGCTAATTGCGCAGTTAAAATTTCCGAAACTTGCAAGCTAATTCTATATTTTTTGTGACACTCATATTTTTTTTGTTATGCGTTCCATTTACAATGTTTTTTTAATTAATATCAGACTTAAATTTGCCAGTTATATAAGAAAAAAATATATAACAAGAAATACAAGATAAAACAAACAATAAAAGTCGATTTCTATGTCACAAAAATTAAAAAAAATATTTATAGAAAAGTTCGTTTAGTACTTAGTTTTGAAGTCGGCGCTCAAATTGAACACGATTTACGTGGTAATCCAGCCCAAGTTGAGCGCCGACTTCAGAACTAAGTACTAAACTAACACTTCTATAAATATTTTTTGCTTTTTTGTGACATAGAAGTCGTTTTTATTTTTTTTTACTCTTTTTAGTGATAACATATTAATAATCATTGAAATAAAAAAAATACCTATTAAAAAACTTACAGTTCCCCTCGATTTCTCGGGTCTGCCATCATCAAGCCCTGATTTCCTTATAATGGGACCATCTTGGAAATATCATTTATAAATACAAAAAAAAAAAACAAAATTGGTTCATTAACGACCAAGTTATCCGCGAACAAACATAAAAACATATATACGGTCGAATTGAGAAACCTCCTTCTTTTATGACGTCGGTTAAAAAGTATGTACTGTACAATAATAGCCTTCTTATATGTCTGATCATGCATTTGTTCTGTGTATTTCTTCCTTCGCTTGTATGTTTGAGAAAAACGCCTGAACTACTAAACGAATTTTGATGAAACTTTTGACGTTTAGTAGCTTATGAAATGACTTGCATATATTAACATATATCATCTCGTTACGATAACCAAACTGAGAGATATAACAATATATGTATATATTTTTCACTACTAAACGAAATTACTACTAAACGAACTAAACGAATTCTTCGTTTTTATTACAGTTAGTTATTAGTTTTAGTGAATAGTTCTTGCGTTAGTTATCCCAAAAAGATTACTAATTTTAGAGGCAGTATTACTACGAGGGATTACAAAGAAAAAAAAATTGTACAATTTGTTTGCAGCACCATTGGAAAAACGAAATTCTTTCTACCACATCTCCCAAGTTCCAATCTATTTATTACCTCGTACTAAACAAAATGAATATTGTAAGTTACTAATTAAGATAACTTTTGAACATTTAATTAACTCCGTTTCCAGCAACGTTAAAGCGAATTTATATGAGAAAAAGAAAAGTTCCAAGTTAATGGATAAAGTTAAACGAGTCATTGTCAGCAGCTCAGCCACGATTTATTGATTCAACGTCCATATTTGCATCGCAGTTTTAAAAGGCATTTAAAATAAAGGGAGTTTTTTCTTTTTTACTTATCGACAATCCATTACTGTCTCACTGGGCACGGGTCTACTCGCAAAGTGAGGGTAGGCCTTAGTCTTCCGCGCTGGCAGAATTTATACACCTTTGAGAATTTTTTTTCAAAGAAATCTCAGGCGTGATGCCTCATGATGTTTTTCTTCATCGATATAGTAAGTGGTAATTGGTGCTAATATGCACATATTTTTGAAAAATCGGAGATGCGTGCCTGGGATTTGAACCGTGATTCAACTACTACCACTGCTTATGCGACCGTGATAGAAAAAAAGTTATCTTATGAGTACAATTATGTAAATGTTTATCTTTAGCATGGGCTATGGAACTAGGACCGCTTCATGGAACTAGTACCTTTGCCTGGATATTCCAACAAAAGCGGTAAGTTAATGCATCGCTAGCTGAAGAAGAGTTCAGTTGCACTTTTTTAAAAATCCTCATGTTAGACCATTCCGAAAATATCTTTAGAAAAAGTTGGTTCCACATTTTGTAAGTAAAAATATAAAAACACGCGTAAATCGCCTAAAGTACCATCCCAATGCGAAGACCACCACAGACGTGACCTAAAATAGTCAGTCAATAGCGAAACTTTAAATGGTCTTGATACTATTATTACTATTGTATTGAAACCTCATTTGAGTTTCAGCGTTCTAAACGACTTGAACCACAAACCGCATGAGCAAAGTTGTTACGAACCTAATGTTACCGCTACGGACGATTGTCTGAAACGACTTCAAAAAGTTGCTGGCAACTATCTAAATCAGCATTAAGGTGAATGTGTAAGAGTAAAACCAGATAATATATATATATTTGTATGGTAAATTCGGTTTGCAAAGTATGGTGCAATAGCGATCGAACTTTGACAAGACATATCAATTTAGCCCCCGGTTACAGGAAAAGATTTCGCTCAAAACTTTTTATGAACTTTGATCAAAGGTTTGATCAAACATTAAAAATTAAAAATCAAAATGTTTTATTCACAGTACATTGATTATAGTTTTTTTTGGATGCCAATAATCTACCAACACTTTGGGAGATGTACAGTTGTAGAGAATATTAAGTTGAAAGTTCTCGAACTTTGTCGAAAGTATCATAGACAAGTCAAAAAGATTGGATACAGATTGTTCACAGATCTTTAACTTTTAAAAGGTACGCCTTGACCGGGGAGGTACTACTACTGCAACGATTTAGGATTCCCTCACTAATAAAAAGATTGAATCTCTTTTTTCGTAAGTAGCAATGTAACATAAAACAGTTGATGTCAGATATGTATAACAAGTAGTACCCAGAACTTAGTATTTCTACAAATCAGAAATAAGTGTAAATTCTACCTCCATTATGCGGAACGGTCATCATGTCGGTCTGACACGCAGTCGGTTCCGAGTTCGATCCCCGGCCAGACATTAAACTTAATAATGAATTTAGATTTCTGGGTTTGGGTATTTATGTATTAATCTTTGTGAGTGTTAGATAGCACCCTGGATACGAGAAAATATTAGTGTAGAGCTATGAGCATAGAAAGCATTATTTATTATTATTATCTTGAAGTTTAATTACCAAAATGGAACCACTAAGCAGAACATACCACGAGTGTTGTAAATCAGCGCCAACTACCCAATGGCGTAACTTAAAAATGCAAGCGCTTCATCAAAACTGCAGCGTGATTTCACTCCCAATTAAGTTCGTTATTTATGCATTCGGTTAAACTCACCAGCAAACGGACAGGCTTATTCTGGTGGATAGAATTTCCTTTTCGTTAGTTGGTATTTTTAGTTGGCTGGAATATTCCATTCCAGATAGGATTGAAGTCTTACCTGAGATACGTATCGTATAAGCGGCTCTATCATGTCTTTCAAACCGAAATTCAGGAATGCTTAACACTGCTGTTAGGCATTAGGCAGAAGCTCGTAGATGCGGTAATGATCTATCTGGAGAAAAAACACAGAGAATTACCACCTAATCAGTAAGCAATACTTTATTTTGAACCAACATAAATAATATACTGGAGTGAATGTTAAATAAAGCTCAGTACCTTCCAAGCTATTTGCCAACACATAAAAACAGCATAAAACTGTGTCTAAAATCGAAAATACTAGCGACGGTGCTATTGAAATAGCGCTTTTATTTTCGTTGCAGATACCGGAATAATCCCTCGAGTCCTATGCAGGAAACACGAGTATTTGGCAAGAGCATTGAGAGGCTTGTATCATTTTAAATGAGTCGGGTAATCGGTGGCGTTGCGTTGGCTTTTTAAGCGATCGACCATGTACTTGCCTCAATAATTCAACAGCTCAATTTTCTGCTGTACGCACTTCTGCTTTTAGCAATTAATTATCCCTTATTACGTTGATGTGGAATTCTGTCTGGAAATGTAAATACATTTCGAAAATTTTTACAAGACTGAAGTAGCAAACGAGCATGCGGTCCATTTGATGGTAAGTGGTCACTGCTGTACAAGGATGTCTGTAACCAAATACATATAAACCAAGGGTTCTACCTAAATACCACAGGTTGATGAAGGTTTAAGATCGTCGCCCACGTTAATTAATCAGCATCTACCTTTCATCGAAAAGCAATAACTTCTGCTATAGCTTGATGTAAGTATGATAATAGTACCTTCTAAGTCGAACCAAACTGGTTTTACCTTCAAAAACTTGCCAGAGAGTTCACCGCAACATTTTCAACAACTATAATTATTAATACTTAGCGAGACGAAATATGATCAAGCATTTCATATTTCTGTGCGAAAACATGGTCCCGGCAGTGGGATAAAACCTTAATGACGACAGTGGACAATAACTGATTGAGATGTACCATACAATGAATTCGGGATATATTTGAGAATATATTTCAACTAATGCCCTTGATAGAGTATCGCTAGCAGAACTATATGAGAATTAAGAGTCCCAATATCCGATACGTAATTAAGGTACTCCCGTGGGTGTCGTAAGAGGCCAAAGACAAAACTTATGGGCATATTGGATGTTGGCCTATTAACAAACTTTGTTTGGAAACCTAACCTGGTAAAAACGCCTTATGGCCGGTTACTCCATCTATTGTTCCAAGTATTTCTCCCAGGAGCAATATATATCTATATATTTCTAGTAATACAAATCGGCACGCTTTATAATGTCCATATATTACAGTTAAATAAAAATCACTCGTGGACGTTAAATTTGGCACTGAAGTACTCTAATCTTTTAAACTGGTAGGATTTTAGACTAATATCATCGCGGAATTGATACATTTTGTTAGGTATCGGGTACTCACAATAAAGTGTTTAGATTTCTTAATTGCTGACATTTCAAGCTGCATGGATCGCGGTCACGGCGAAACTGAACAATCCAAGTGAAAATAAACTGTGGTAATCAAATACATCAATTCACCCAAGATCACTACATATTCCCTTCTGGTTCTCTACATATTAATAAGCTTTATTTATTAACTGGATCTTAATGAGCCGAGTAATTGTTGGCGTGGCGACTCCGGTCTCCACGTTCTATCCTGATTAATTGCATTGTTCGCTCGTAGATAAACTATTTTACTAGCTACTCCGTGCTAAAACTAATTTTATGCAAGCTTCAGCTTAATTCTAGTCTTTCAGGGTGCACATAGACGAGGATGTTCAAGAAATAAGAAAAGCAGACTCAAAATAAATATTTTCTTTATTAAAGGTAGTCCGACAATATTTCGTGTGTGGCGGCCGTGGCTGTTGTACCGTCTATTTCTGTATTATAGGATTAAGGTTGACCATGCATTGAATACTCTCGCTTGAGCCATAATAGCGTAGGTTTCCATTTCGTCGCTTAGGTTGCGGTGACGTAGCTTAATCCATTATTTCTTGTTCGGGCGACCGTCTATTGGATTAATTATTACTAGCTTGAACAGTGAAGGTAAATATCGTGAGGAAACCCACACGTTGAGACTGAGAACTCAGAGGCAGTAACGCTTCGATGTGCGACTTCAAGTCTCCTGACTTAATTGGGGTGATCGACCTCACGTTTCCCCTGTCTTAATTGGACTCCACAGTACATGGGGGACAGTGTCCACTTAATATTGGGTACGTTGGGTTGCTACTTTTGTTGCCCAAAAATATTTTTACATAAAGTGTAGCAAATTTGTTTAATTTCGTTTTATTTATCGTGAAAATATTAACTTACTATATATTATTTTTAATCGCTTTATTATATTTCTTTTATACAAATACATGTATATGATACAAGTACCTAGTAGTAGGTTAGTGGCTATTGCCGCCTATGGACATTTGTAATCGACCCCAGATAACAGAAGAGGCCTGCCTGAAGTCACATATGCGTTGCTATCCCTGAGGACTAAGTTGGAGTGCCTCGGATAAGTACGTCTCCATTACCAAATTCTTCAATCCAGATTATGTCAGCACTGAGCACTGTTTTTATAAGGCAGAAATAGGTGTGGCGTTGGTGCCTCCAGATTCGAACTACAAAGTGTTCTATTACCTTTAAAATACATACCACTTTTATTACAAAAAAATACTTTCAGTTACTATCTCATTCATACGTAAAGTAATATATGTTTTATGTTACACGTTGAGTGTCTGTTTGAGTAATGAAATTTCCATGGTTTTAAATCTGTCCAATTAATTGGTAAAACACTTGTTTAAAAATTTTATATTTATATTTATGATAATAAATAACTTTAGAGTTTTTAAATACGTTTAAGTAAAATGGACAATTGACATGCATGTAATGTGAACAAACGTTTTTGCGTTTTAAATGTTTCATTTCTATAATAAAACATGGACAATGAATTTTCATCATATTTTAGGCTGTCAGATGATATTTTGTTAGTACTATTTTACAAATTGTATGTTTTCAGCTTACAAAATGTTTTTGTGTTTATAAACTATTTTAAATCTACGATTCAGATCAGTTAAATTCATTTGGGTTCTGGTATATTTTAGTCAGTATTTATATAATAGGTTTATGAAACATCTTATAATATAACAAAGCCCAGTGATACAAAATTCGAACCTTTTACTCAAAAGATTCGCATCTTAGTCGTTGTAAAACTTTGCTGGAGATCAAAATATATAAGAGTTATGAACACCGCAGTTTTAGCACAGTAGTAAAATTTTCTATCTATAAAAAAATGTTGTAACAGCTCTTAATAGATACTAAATTGTCAGTTTTAATGAAAGCAGCGTTCTACAAAGCCGAAGATAGCCGATTATGGCCGACTCTCTTTTTAAACTGAAATGAATTGATGACGTATATGATAAACTAATTAGGCATATCAAATGGACTATTATATCATTTATTTTTTGTTATATATTATACCTA
>DWRA01003256.1:0-12418 GCA_018250295.1 Spathilepia clonius | reverse complement strand
TGTGGTAAGGGAGATAAACTTAACGAGGCATTCCAACTTAGTCCTCAGGAGTAGCAACGCATCTGAGGTCGACTTCAATTGGGATTCTAGTCTTATCTGGGGTGGACCACAAATGTCCAAGGGCGGCAGTTGCCACTTACCATCAGGTGGACTGCATGCTCGTATATATAAAAAAAAAGTTTTTTTCATATTAAGTATCTACCTACATAACATACGAGTAGATAAGATACGTACTTATATAAGTATATTGGACGTGAGATGAATTTATCATTAATGAATAAAAATCGCATTTAAGAGAAATATTTTATCACTTATAAGCTGGTGAAAAGAGAGGATCTGTATTATACACACAACGGATAATTAACATTAAAGTTGCTCTTTCAAAACTTGATAGGATTTTACATTTTATTGTAATGTTTAGACAGCGTACAAAATTTTAAACGTAGTATCGTAAATATATGTATCATTATTGCCATGATAATATATTTATTATATATCACTTTATCCAGTTCGCGAACGGGATACCATAGATTTTTAAACCCTATCCTTAAGTAAAGTAAAGTAGTCACTACCGTAGTCAACCTGACAGCAAGTGGCTACTGTCACCCATAGATATTGAACCAATAAACAGTTATATTCTGTTATAGGATAAAAATACGCGTGACAGTGGTGCCTCCAAAGTAGAATCACAAAGGTTTTTATTTCCTTCAAAATGTATTATACGTTGTCTGTATTTTATATTCCAAGGTTATAATAGGGCCTATCTAACACACGAATACCACCGCCCAACTACCAACAAAAGCTTCCGTAACCGTAATGCCCCAGCCTCCCGTTAGTAAACACACCTTTCCCACTGTGTGCAGAGAAAAGATGATTTGTCAAAATAAATTAAGCATAAGACAGTCGCCGGCGACTCGTCACAACGTTGTCAAATATTTACGGCGGGTTACCCAATGTTACGAATGGTAATGTACTCAACCTTTTGCTATGGGGTTCTAAATTTCCTGAATATAAGTATGAGAGCGGATTTTTCTGAATATTTGCCCACACTTTTATTATATTCTCCCCGGGAATCTAGCCTGAGATCGTTTCTTTAATAAGTACCTACTAGTAGAAGTCGTATTTTGGTTCTTTTCCATTGTATTCAATCTTTATTGCTAGGATTTGTTAAAATATTTCAATTGCTAATACCGAGGTTTATACCAATATAATCTATTAAGAAGGACAGGATTTTTCGATTAGTGATAAAAATTTAAATCAATTGATGAATAAAATCAAAGCTTTACCTTACTTAATAGTAACTTTTAGTTTTTGAAACCACTATTGTCAGTACAAAATAAAATTAAGACCTATCAAATTTTTGTTTGCAAAATTTGACTGTAAATAAACTTTTATTTTTAATGTAAAAGCAATTCAATGATAACAAAATATTTTAGTTAAATATGAGTAACAAAATCTTAATACTAAAGTTCCGAAACTCATGAACCGCGTTATAAGGGTATCCGCAAATCTCATGTGGATAGCTCCTAACAATCCATCATCGTCCGCGTCGGCTACTGTAATAATGTTCGCTCCGTATGCCAAACATAGTCATCGTGAAGAGAAAAGAAATGTTATTTTTATAAATTAATACGAAACCTCTAGGAACATTTGTCCATAGTATCGTATATCAGGCATTCGTTTTTTTCGTGGAGAGAGAAGATATATATCGTTTTCTACGTACTTGATACCAAATCTAAAATGATTTGTACCTATATACGAGATACCGAGAATAAGTTTGTTTCGTAGAGAAAAAAGAAATATAACTTTTTTTAATAATGAGTTTTGTCATAAAATAATAATAAAATATTAAATAATAATATTGAAATAATGAGTTTTGTAAATAATGCGTTGGCCTATTCTTTTTTGGTTCAGGAAAAAATGTTTTGAGTTTGTTTTTGTAATAATAACGAAAAAAATTATCTTTTGACGACGCATAACATCGATATGCAATAGTGACTTTGTATTTTCTGTTTCTTCCTCTTGATGTTGCAGGGGTTACATTAAATCCAGCTATATGACTTATTCGTCTGCTATTGTCACTACTACGTAAAGCTAGAGTGGCGAGTAAGGCAAAGCCTATTATTTAGGATAAACCTGGGCCCACCAGTGTATTTATAAGGTTTAAATGCAAGACATAACAAGGGAGTTCGTAAAGCCATACAGTAAGGATGTGTGTAAAAACTAAATAACATATCTCTTACGAGAATAAAGAGTTAATTTTTCAATGTTACATCTTACACACAACCCGTTTATTTCACTATAAACGACGTTGAGAAATTTCCATACTCAATTCAAAACGTATCCCCGAAGACTGAAGATAATAAAGTGCTTCCATTATAAGATACAACCGTTGTTGTCGCGGGTTGATGTGAAAGACATTTAATATTAATTATTAATTCTAAATAAATCAATATTTTTTTATAATACAACTAAATACTTCTAATACAATCAAATGCTACGCAAGTGTCTATATGCAAGATGTCAAAATATTTTATTCAATTATTTTCGAAAACGCCTGCTATCTTTATTATTACTTTTTATATACATATAATTATAACTTCTTTATTATTTAACAGATGTAGATATTTCTTACAATTTAATAAACACGTAATAATGGGTGTTTAATTCTAATCCAACTTTGCTGATACACATCGAGTATTTTACAGTAGGTATTAAGTCCCCCAATTGTACTTATATTTTAGGATATTTAATACATAAATAAATGAATAATTTTCATTCATTTATTTTAAGATTAATTCTAATACAAAGTTATCTCAATTTTTTTAATGCTTAAAATTGTCATTCGTGGATACAATCTAAATAACTATAAAGTGATTTGTCGTGAAAACCATTTCATTCAGCTCGATATGGCTTTGAGAAATGTCTCGCACTTCATTTTAATTCCGACTCCCTAAGGGTAGGACATAATAAAGTCTCATCTCATGGAAGTGTCTCCGCCGCTAGATGGCGTTGTTATACGACACATATAGCTGCGTACACTTAATATTCATTAATGGTATTCAGAATGAGCGTGCACTCTTCCGCTTCGATGACGTGCGAGATTTGAGTGCAGTTTTGTTTAGAATATTTCAGTCGTGGTCTTTTGGTGAACTTTAATGAAGCTCGATATTAAAGTAGGACCACTGACTAGCAAAAGTACCAATCAAGGCGTTTAAATGAAATTATATCTTTGAAAACTGTAGATATTAATATTTTTGATTGTAGTGTACGTGTAGTACCTAAGTGTAAAAAGTAAGCGAAACAAAAAATGTTTTGAACTTCCATGGTTCTGCCGGAATTTAATACGTAGGTTAATTAGTATAGACACACAATGGCTACTATTTAAATCCATAAAAGAATGATACGAACAGTACTTATCTACCTGACCGGGAATAGAATTCAGAACGCGATATATAGGAGACTATTGTGATTAACACTGGGTGACGCAGGTTGCCAAAATAATAACATCGTTTCCAAATTTATTCCTATTTTCTATTTGTCACATAATAAAACGTAAGAAACGAATAGGGATTCGCGATACCAATACTTTAATTCTTATTAGACGTGTAAATAGGTTGCGTTACACAAATTTTGCTTCTTATAAAATACAAAAGTATTAGTATGAAATAACCCTTTGATAAGTCTGATGACAGCGGATCCGAAGCAAGCAACTAAGGAACGTAAGAGTTGTGTCGCAGCCGTCCTATGGGAAATTCGACCAATCACGGCCGGCAGAATTGCTCATTGCTGTAGCTGCGTTCAAATTGCAATACTAATTTAGTGTTAATAATAAATGATTTATTAAGTAAAAGCCTCCTATTATAGTTTTATATCGTCGGTGTATCCTTCATACCAAATGTCTGTATCCTTCAGACTGAAAATATTATTTAAATTCATTACTCATTATACATAATTGCAGCACAAGGTGGTATCGTGACCATTACGCAAGTAGGCCTAAGTAAAGGTGAAACATACTTTTGGTTCATAAAATATGTTAAAAATTACGTATTTAGGCATTTCAGATGTAAACAAACTGTATTGATATAATTCTAAAGTATGTTTGGAATAGGAGAAGATTTTATGTCGCAATGTTTATTACTAATTTTAGTTTTACTTTAAACTGTATCTAAAGACTGAGATGATGGCCTTTCTTAAAAAAATAACGATTAAATAAAGCTTACTTGGTATAATGTCAAGAGATGCAAGTGTTAAGTTTACAGTGGTAGAAATCGAACTTAGTTCTAAAAGCACAAAATATTTAACATAAGTTATAGTAGATAACAGGATCTTCATGGTCATCTCCTTTCATGTCATAAGAATAAACATACTATCACGTCATAATAAGGTAGCTCGATATGAACTAAGCTATCTGCAACACGATTTATCGCGTAGGCTTTCCCCAATTTTGGCACAGAAGTTATGACGCGCGTACAGTTACTCGCCACTTCGCCATATAACCTTTACGAGACGTATCAAGAGACTGTAATTGAATAGAACCAAGAATTTTCCTAATAGATTCTTCTATTTTCATAGAGTGGGATACGACTGACTGTTTCGGGTATTATTGAAGAAATCTAAATCTGTATTTTTATTAGTTAAATGATTACCTATACATTACAATTTACTCGCACCTCTAAATCTCATTGTATAAAAATAGCCTTTATTCCCTCAGGTTTAGATTTTATTATTGTGTGTGTACACGAAGTAAGTAAAGTGTTTTTATTTCGGAAAACATACACACATTCTTATAAATTCGTAAAAATACATGCCATCACAAAAATTACTACTATAACAATTAATCCAAACATGCCTTTTCTTGTCATAACATCAATAATCAAAACGTCCCAGAGGAACGGAGGCAAATTCTGGAAACAGGCGTAAAAGCTTTTAGAATTACTGCTTATTCATCCCATTTCTTTGTTGGCGCTTCCCTTTAACCGCAAAGAATGTTTAAAACCGCCATCGCTAAAAAAATAAAGATTGGAATCTTTGAATTTGGAATCGCATGGGATTCGCGTAACGCGGGCGAATGCGAACGCGACGCTCCTGTGTCGCTGATTGATTATGAATTCCCGTCACGCTTGACATGCGGGGTGAAAAACAATATAATACCGCACTTTCGTGTTTTGACGCTCGTCCGAAATTATTGAATGGAATCAATAGTATTTCACTGCGTGGTTAGGTGCTTATATCGGTATCCTTTATTAGCCCTCATCAAACTATTATTATTCCATTGTTACATACTGGTCACTGAATGCAGTGATAGCCTAGTGGTTGAGTCACAGTCTCTCAGTTGAGGGGTCCGAGGTTCGAACCCCAGGCACGTACCTCTGATTTTTCGAAGTTATGTGCGTATTACAAATTAATGATCACTTGCTACAACGGTGAAGGAAAAACATCGTGAGGAAACCTGCACACTTGAGAGTTCTTTGAAAAAAAAAAGCACTCTACCAATTCGCACTTGGCCAGCGCGGTGGACTATGGCCTAATCCCTCTCACTCTACGAGGACACCCGTGCCCAGCAGCTGTGGGACAGTAATGGGTGATGATGATACTGGTCACTAAAAATATGATTGACCATAGTTATACGCTAGTCGCGCATAGTTACGCTAGTCAAGGGCGGATCACTTCAAGTAATTTTTAGATTTTTTTGAAAACCCACAGGCGTGTACCTCGTGTAGAATCCACACATTTTTTAAATATGTGGAAATTCGTTTGTAATACGTAACTATCTTCAAAAGATTTCCGAAAATTGGTCATTAATATGAGAGGAATTCATTCATCCCCGGACTTTAATACCCCTACCTTAATTACACATATTGAATATAAAAAAAGGTAAAGAATAATAGCGACTACTTTATTTTTTTACAACGACTTATTTATTTCTTTAATAGCAATCTACCTAAAATACAACCTATTTTCTAAAGTGAAATATACTTAGAAATTATTTATCAACGTATCGTATTCAATGGACAAAACGCAAGTATAATGCAAGAAATATGCTTAATCCAAAGGGAGTTTAATGCGAAATCAAAATACCTCATTACGTAAACGTTAACCCTAATCATAAAGCATTTGTGCCAACGGGTGGCAAGACACTGACCAATTTACGACCCCGCGGCGATGGTGACCGCAGATAACCCTCAAATGTCCTGCAACGTCGCTGATAAAACAGTAAAGGCCAAATGTTCCAAAGAGACCGCCCCTTCCAATCCAGAGGGATTGAATTTGAAGTGCTTTATTTTAATTCGGACGTAATTATTCTTAAATATGAATAGTACGAGATCCAATCGCATGATTTTCACTTTTCTCTGTTTTTTAACAAAAATGATCATACATTTTTAAAGATTATTTATAGGTACAGTAAGCTAAAAGTAACTACTTTGTTACACTTTGTCTAGAAAACAATTTTAATTATATATTTTTGTAGCTAAATGTGTAGGAGGCCAACATTTTGATGAACATCATCAAAAAAGATGCATCTACTCTAACCTACGTTTATTTGGGTTTTCAGTACCATAGAAATTCTGTTGAGAATAAACGTCTAAATATGACTTATCCATCATTATACAGCGAACAATATCGCGAAAAGTTAGAAATAGTCGCTTAAATAGGGCATATGACTATTTCCAATACCTAACCATAGAAATAGAAACATATGCATGGCACAATTAACTCTAAAATGATAATAACCACATGTCATTGTACTAAAAATCCATAAAGATTTATATCTCTATCCAAACAGCCAATTAAAATCCAAAATTCCAAGCGACAACTGTTTGTCTTGTTAGCAATATTTTTAATTGAGACAGACCCTGCGTACTGTCAAACAATAGTTCGACGCAACCATTCGATTTTGACCCTTTTTGGATTTCAATTCGCAATTCCGAAGTAAGGGCAAAGTATGACATAGGGGTCACGAAATAGCGGTTTTAGTAGGGTGAATGTTTACCTAAACTGGGCAAATAATTAAGAATGTTCATTGGTTTTGTCAACAGTAAGAGCCAGTGCGGTGTGATTGGCAAGGGAAGCGATTGTTTGTTCTCTTTCAAATGTGTTATGTGTATTGGAGTTTATTGGTATTTGTTTGGCTCCAGATTAATGTTTACCTCTTCAGCTATTGATCGGCTACTTGTTGTTTTAAATAAACAAATATACCACATAAATTGTAAAAAACGAGTATGCCAATCAATATCTTAAAATATAGTTGTATGAATTTTTGGCTGCTGTATTAATGTTTGGTATATTATGAAATACAAATTATCACATATGGACGAAATTATTGTTGTATGTAATGTAACTATTTACTTAGAATAAGCTTTAGTGTAATTTATTTAAATTTCAATTTATTGAAAACTATAACTTCTAATGCGCATTAACTTATTCTATATTAGAGGTGATATATCAATCGAGCATGCAGTTGATCTTAGGGAGGCAACGAACAACAATGAGCTAATACACGAGCGATAGTTCAGGTCCGGAACAGACAGCAACCTTCGGTGGCGGCAGTTATAACCGCCTTAGTTGTAACCAGCAATAAATGGGTCAGAGGTTCCGTTACCTACCACATAATTTTAAATTCGTTCCGCAATAGAAGCGTGACATATCACGTCACGTTTATTCTTATGCTGGTTTTCAGTACAAAATGTAACTAGTACAAGATAACCAGTAACTTATCTAATACATTTATATCCATCGTATCAAAGACAATTGTTTGTAGCTAATACTGTTTCCATTAAACTTAACATCGTTTAAATCGACCTGGTTGAACTTTCTCGTTTCCTTCATTTTCCTCGAAGGGCTTTTTCCATGGGATTTCTTTAGGAAACTTATTCATTCTCTTATTAGGGTCTTGTTTGTTTTGTCCGGACCCAAAGCGGGTCATTATCCGGGCTGGCACGTGATGCGTGAAATTATTTCGTACTTTACACAATTCGGGGATGTGCGTATGCGCCCTAGAATGTGGGGTGACGCAAGCAATGTGTGGATAAGCTTTTATGTTACAGGCTATAATGTAGATTATAATGTAAATAGATAACCTATATATAAAATTTTTAAAACTTAATTATTTATTTTTAATTAGTATAGTCAATGATGTTTGTATTTTATACCATTTTTAATAGGATATATTATAAGGATATATTTGTAACTGAAAGTAATAAATTAAAGGTCTGAATAACTTGATCTAATTTTATTTGAATTGATAACCTATTATCACTAAATAAATATATGAAGAAACCAAAATAACATCTATGTTAATTTTTTAAATTGTTATACAGATGAAGTGTGACCAGTGATGATTTTCCATCGTAGTTTATATAAAACAATTTAATTAGAATATTTTATGATTGTATCATTTTTATATATAATCAAGCAAATTCACATTAATTTTTTTATAAAAGAAAAAGTACGTATAAATTAAACAATACATTTTTACTAAGTATATATATAATAAACTGCATGCTAATAGCTACTTCTATGTGTTCCCAAAATGCTCGAACGAAATCACTTTCTTGAATTGTTAGGCCGATCTGCTAGCCGAAACATGTTCTTTAATTATTTCAATTTCGAAATAGTATTCAATCTGTAAGTTGAATAAAAACAGACAAATTATAATAACCTTAACGAAATAACATCTAAATACTAACTAAGGTATTCCAATAAGGTATACCAAAATTCGTTCTATTTTCTTTTTTAAATCTTAATATAAGATATCCTGATATACTTATTAAACTAGTAAAACACTTATTACAATTATAATCATACATTTTTAGTTCTTACTGTAACAAATTACAAACTTTAATTTTGGAATTATTTGGAATAAACGTATCCATACAATTCCACAATGAGCCGCGTCTCTATCCCCGCCCGATTACGATTCCTACAAAATGAACTTGTAATGCAATACATCTGCTACAATGGTGTTTGACACCATGATGCATTGTGCCACAATCCGATTCCAATTTATAATTGTACCAGTAATAGTCCTGTTTATAGAACGAACGGAATCAATGAGCCGTTTGGAAAGCGAATTAGATAGAGTTTAGAGGTTGAATACAAACTATTTAAAGGACAATACGCTTTGACTTATAGTTCAAACTGGGAATGTATTTTCGTTAGTAATTCTGTTAATGAAGTATGTATTTTTAATTTAAGTTATACTGTGGTACCACATTTGGGTTCGAATTGAATTGTCGTGCGACGTCCCATCGCTTCACTTTCTCTCCGCCACTAGCACAGTTAGGCATTAGATTTGCGTCCATATTACATGTTACACGAATATCAAGTGTAAAACTATGAGCGTAGTATTATTTCTTTAGAAAAACCAATATAGATATTGATTGCAATGTTTACAAACTATCTGTTAATAAGGTCTTCAATGACGCTTGCCAACTGCTATTTAAAAATAACCGGAATCGACGCCTTAGAATGTCGTCCGAAGCACGAAAGTAACTTTTTAAAGCGATTAAAATCGAATGTAGATCTATGTCTTTTGTTAAATAATTTTATTTGCATGTATTTTCTTTACGTTTGCCATAAACCATCACAATTCATTATTCTAATACTCCCGCAGATTTACAAACATTCTTCTGGATTTCTCCATCCCTACAATCCTGTCTTATCCTGTTAGCAAGTTGTAAATTAAATTTACATAGAGGTGTTAAAGCAATGCGGAGTAAATAACTCGAATACGACTTCCCTTTTTATTCTTTTGCCGAGTTTTCTTTTTAACATGTTTGAAATGCTTTGTACATTAGCGTACTGTGGGGTATTAAGGTTGAGTGTAAGTACCTATTGTATTATAAAACATAGTCAAATAAAATGAGATATAGAATACAAAAAGTCGGCAGCTAGTCAATATAACTATTGTCTTGTAATTATGTTAACCTATGCCTTCAGCCTGAATTTTATACCACGAAGCCAGGTTATTTTCTTATCTTTAATGCATAAGTCATAAGTCACTAGCTTAAGCATAATAGGCATTTACCATTAAAATTCTATACCGTTGTTGCTACACCGAAATATCTGTCAGTTTCATAATAATGAAATTAATAAAAATACCAAAACAGTTTGTTTGCACATAACATCGTGAATAAAAACAAATTTAACTATTGAGATTAGACATTAATAATATGTACGATGTAAGAGGTATAAAAGAATGTTATAATATATGTAAGATATCTAAATACTCATGATTGATTGAATAAATTCGAAAGGGGGAGAAATCTGATAAACAGAATATAGGTACGTAAAAGAATTTCAATTTAGACGTGTTAACGTGAACGGCTTCACCTGTCTGCGATCGTTTCCTTAACGGGATATTAATGATTTTCACAAGGGTTTTAATACGTACGTTTTCCAGATCAGTAAAAAGTTTCGGAATATACGTTCTAAAATGCAAGATTATACGTGAGTAACAACTTTTGCATTTCCTCGTGTTTTTGCAAATGCAAAATTCATAAAATTATGAATTTCATTTGCATTTGAAGGATGTATGAAAACCATATCTTCCAATATTGATGTAACCTTTATGATGCAGCTTAGAGGTTGTAATGTGGCGTCGTTATTCGGGAATCCTACGTTAAAATCCCCGGCAGGTAGGCATCTTTTATTTTTCAAATTATGTTCGTATTAGAAATTAATTATAATTTGTTGTCTGATAGAAGACTTGTACTCAGCAGTAGAACAGTAGTGGGTTCACGACGATAATATTACTGTTCTTTATATCTATATTTCGAAGACTATGTAGTCAGTACATACATTTAATTAAACTATGTTTTAATATGTAGGTACTCTGGGGCACTGTATATGTAAATAGAAAGTACAATGTTTGAATAAATTATTTAAAATACGGTTATTCTCATAACAAAAGTGTCATAAATACTCTCTCGTGTAATTTACACCTATAGAAAACGGTTTTCGTGGCGTTACTTAAATAAAAATAAAGCCTTTTACATCAGACATGGGACTCTTGGTATTGGCGATTATGTTTTGACGATTGCATCGAAGCTATTTGACTTTAAAATGGCTTTCTGCGTTCGGTCGCGGTATTGAAAACGCGCGTTTTAGGACTGCGTTAATGCTGCATCGCGATTTTCATCATCGAGCGTCCCCGATCATCAGCGAGCGTGCTCGAACGTGTGCAAGAAATAGCACTGATGGTGAAACTAGCTTCTAAGATGTAGCTAAATAGTCCATCGCTGTCCTAAAAATAACATGGCTGCTAGGACCCCTTGGATTTTTTATATAAGTATTTGCTTTACTATAGATAATATATTTCATTCGATGATTATTCTTATATAGGTATATTCATTTTTATCATGGTTACTAGATATCTAGTATTACGCTGGAAACACTATTTTTGTAACGAAAGGGCTTTTATCCCAAACACTATCTGAGTTCGTTTGACGGATTTTAGATGCCTGTAGAAAATTTCTTGGAGAACTGTCAGGTTGGGAAGATTTTTCACGATATTTTCCTTCACCTTATAGTTTCTAAGTCTAATAAGTACGTAGTTTGGTTATCCGTTACTAGGAATCAAATCCGTGCCCCAAAATGTCATTATACGTCATCACTTCGTTTAAGTACATACCCAAAGCAGCAGTTCTAACCCTATACCCGCGTTAATATCTTTATTTCACTGCACATTGAACACGAATGAAAACACAAAAGGCGTTCAAATTCAATTTATTGCTTGTCATACACTTGTTACCATTGTCGTGGTGGCCGACAGTGGTAATTGCTGCAACACATGGTATTGTGAAAGGGGTATAGAAATATCGTAATGTTTCAATAATAGAGAAATGTTCGTATTGTATTATTATGATGCTATTAATCCAGAATGTGTTGTAAATTCGTTCTAGTTTTGTTTTTTTTTATGTTCCATATGGTAAAGGTAACTTAACACTTTTTTATATGATGAAATAGCAAACGAGCACGCAGTCCACCTGGTGGTAAGTGGCCACTGCCGCCCATGGATATTTGTGATCCACCCCAGATAAGACTAGAATCCTACCTGAATCGACCACAGATGCGTTGCTACCCCGAAGGACAGAGTTGGAATGCCTCGTTAAGTTTATCTCCCTCACCACGCCCTTCAAACCAGAACACAGCAACGCTTAACACTGCTGTTATTAGGCAGAAATAAGTGTGGCGGAGGTGCCGCCGGAGTCAAACAACAAAGGGTTCTACCACCTTCAAAAAACAGACCCGTATTTACATTTAGCGTGCAGAACCCCCCCGTAATCGCTACAAACGCACATAAACATGACATAGATAAAATTAACATAAAATATTAATGATTATTTTAAAAATACCAAACCAGTGATTAATTAAACAACTTGCCATCATACATATGCATACGAGTTTACGACGC
>DWRA01003255.1:0-12418 GCA_018250295.1 Spathilepia clonius | reverse complement strand
CAACTGCCGCCCATGGACATTTGTGATCCACCCCAGATAAGACCAGAATCCCAACTGAAGTCGACCACAAATGCGTTACTACCCTTGAGGACTAAGTTGGAATGCCTCGTTAAGTTTATCTCTAGAAGTTGAAACTAGGAGTTATTATAAGTATTTATAGATGCTAACAGTAACTTACTTTCAGTTAGATTGTAGTCTGTACAGTGTAGCATGTTCGTTTGCTAATTTTTATATTATAAAGAAAAATAATGTTATTGTCGTAAACCGTGGTACCACGCGTTCCTCGTTTTGAAATCTGTTTATAATATGCGCTATAATATTTGTTATTGTTGTTGCCAACTCATTACTGACCCACTGCTGGGTACAGGTCTTCTCTCAGAGTGGCATTGTTTGGGTCACTGTCCACCACGGTGGCCGAGTGCAAACGGATAGACTTTAAATACCCTTAAAAAATTTTTTTAGAACGTATGTAGGTTTTCTCATAAGAATTTCCCTGATTTCTTAAGCATGTAATAATTTATAATACGCACATAACATTCATAGAGGTGCCCGGTAGTTGCACCTCGGATATCCCATTCTACCCTATGCATTGTTGACTTAAGGAAAAAATTATGTTAGTATGAGTTTCCAACCATTGCGTTGTTGGTCTAAGGAAAAATATACCTGGAATTTGGTAACGCACTACCGTGCGTTTAGATCTCATGTGCATTCATAATAACGACGCATGATCTTACTGGCACTAGACACATGCACTTGCGCGGTACGTGGCAAAGTGTAAAATTGCCACCGAGCTCCTTACACTAATGACTTGGTCGTTTGTTTCGAGCGTCTACCAGACCACAGCTCTTAGCCACTCGCGAGCAAGCTTGTGATGTGAGTGGAGTAAAGTGAGAGGCCTCGTCTGACTGACATCTGAAATTGTTCACATCTTTACGTACTAGATATTCTTATATCATCGAAGTAGCATTTTTTTTATACAGTGGAGTAGCAAACGAGCATGCAGTCCACCTGAAGATAAGTGGCAACTGTCGCCCATGGACATTTGTGTTACACCCCAGATAAGACTAGAATCCCAACTGAAGTCGACCACAGATGCATTGCTACCCCTGAGGACTAAGTTGGAATGCCTCGTTAAGTTTATCTCCCTTACCACACCCTTCAAACCAGAACACAGCAGCACTTAACACTGCTGTTATTAGGCAGAAATATGTGGGGCGGTGGTGTCGCCGGAGTCGAACTACAAAGGGTTCTACCACCTTACAAGTTGCTTTTATGCTATTACCAATAGATGTTAATTGTAAATTTAAACGTATACCTAGTGATGGGGCAGATGGGTACCTGAGGGGAAACATGGACATTTGTAACACTAGGGGAGTAACCAGTACATTACCAGCTTTGAATAAGAGTTATTATAGCATGTTTCTATATTTCGATTCAGGAATACCATAGGAGGAAGAACATTTATAATTGTTCAATCTTTTACAGCTTTTCCCCAAATGTGTCTCACAGCGATTGCGAATTTGCGGCAAGAGAGTTTGAAGGAGGGCAGCAATAGATCTCTGTTCAGTAAGGATCGGGACATTATTCCCTATATTGACCAGTATTGGGAGGCAATGACCACTATGCCTAGAAGGTACATGAACACATTACCCGTATTTAAATTCTAAAAAATCAAAGTCAATTTGCTCTGTGAATGAGTTGTGTCAGTTCAATAAAATTTCGATCTTTGGTGATTGGATAGATCGATTATTAATAATAAACGATAAATATGAGTGACAGACAGAAAGAAACAGATTTTTAGCCAGAACAGAAACCAAACCTCTTTATATCCTGATTTTGTCTGAAACCAGAACCGAGACTGAAACTTTTCAACTTATGAACATTTACAGACAAAGTTACCTTATGTTTTTTGGTTCAATAAAGTTAGTTTTTACACTTGACCAGTAAGGTGGACTATGAAACCCTTACTCTGAAAAGGACCCAGGCCCAGCAGTGAGATAATAATGGGTGGAAGAAAGTAACCTCAAGTTTCTGTTTTAGAGTAACTCAGTCTTGGTATGCGACTGTCCAGCGAGCTCTGATCAAGGACATCCAAATTCTCTTCTCATACGAAGAAGATGCCAACAATGGACCATTGTTTGGTCTCTTCAACTTGGAGCTGACAGCGATCAAGCCGAACTATGAGGCGATGATCAAGCAAGGTCAGCTCAAAGTCACTGATATGGGAATTGCTACAAGTAAGTAAAGCTGTCATATTAAAAAGTGATTGTCAGTGATTTCTTCTTATAATGTCAGTGAAGTCACTGCGGCGGTGGCTTTTTACTATCAGATGGACTGTATGCTCGTTTGCTACTTCGTTATATTTGTCAGAGTAACATCCATTAAACAAAAAGAAGGTTGTAGAACAAAAGAAACATCGTAAGAAAACCTGCACACCTGTGTATGAAAGACTATGGACACAGACTAAGATGACTACACAAACACTCAGACCCAGAGCATAAATCTAAATTCATCATTTAGACAATGGCTGGCCGGGGATCAAATCTGGAACTCTCAGTGTGTCAGACCGGTATGGTGACGACTCTGCTTTTCGGGTCATCAATAATAAAAATAATATAAAAAATAATAGATTCACTGTAATCAATCAGTGGTAGCACGAATATGTTAGTGGTCCAAAATAATTAGTGTGCTGTTTTTTACAGTCTTTATTATCTGCCAATTAAAAAGTAAAATTATTCGTACGGAATCCATTTGGTCACTTGTGTCCATGTCTGCTTCAGGGCGCTATAGAATATATCAAAATTTTATACAAAATCCTCTTACTTATGATTATTGCAAAGCAAAAATTATGAGTTTAAAAAATTGATGATTTATGTAGTACTTTCAGTTGTTGAACCTGCCAAAATAATTAGCAACGTTGGCCATTTGTCTCATGATTATGTTTCAAAAATTTAAGAAGCCATCTAGTATAAGTGGGCTATGTGCCAAATGGTTTTCAAGTGTTACTGAAGTTTATATGTGTGCGTAACGTTTAGTGCGGGAAATAAGACATTTATTGATCTGACTAGAGAATATTTAGCATAATATGCTGTAGCATAGTATACTGCTAGTTTTAAGTTTGTCGGAAACTTAAAAGATGTCCTCCCGATCTGTTTAACTGATGTAGGGAATTATCTTTTAGTACGACAAAAGATAAATTCAATACCTGATACTTCTGACGAAGAAATGTTTGGAAACATGTATGAAAATTATTACTTCGCGGATAAATCGATTTTAGAGCAAATTTTTGTTTTAATACAGGGAAATCTGTTTAAACGTTAAATGTTATCGAATATCTTACTAGACTCCAATATTTTAGCTTTACAATGTGTAATTTTATCAGATTTGGAATTAAACGAGAATTAGACTTAAATGGGGTGAGGTTATATAAATAACTTAATAAAATTTATAAACATTTTCCTAAATTTTTAGGTTATATTTTTTTATTCCTTAGTTTTTATGTATGTGTGTATGTTTTGCATGGAAAATAATTATATTACATATAAGATAGTTATGGAGAAGGAAGCACATAATTCTATGCATATTAGGTACGGTAACTAGCGGTAAGTACGATCACAATCCGGCCCACGCAGTGTATAAAATCTATGCGCAGTAACTCTGCGCATTCGATTTTTATGAGAGGATTAAAATTTAAAAAAAAAAAGTTTTTATTTCATTTTCTCAAATGTAACGTTTTTAATACATGCTGACAACATTTAAATCGAATTAAAAAATATCTTATAACAATTTTGTGGGAAGTTGTGGAATTGTCAAGTCTTGTTTTATACCTCGATTTTGTAGGTATGTCTTATGTGTTTTAATAATTAATTTAATCAATTGACATACGAGTAGATGTCCTTTTTGTCATTACGGGGAGGATACCTTCCGAAGGTATCCGGTACCGTGGGAGATACACCAGGCGTAGGATTTTTGCCCATTAAAACCCGCTCGGTGACCGTCGTTAGCGCTACGTACAGGACTCCGGGTTCTCCATTGGAACACAGCGGGAGAAGAGTACATGTCCTAGATATATATTTGAATCTGAAACATCGTAGAACCTCGTTGACCCACTTAAACATCCCGACACCTTGACATGCTCGTGTTCGCGCTTCGCTTAGTTAAATTGGTTTTAAGTGGCATATACGTCTTTTATGCAGTTTTGATTCATTTTCGACCGTAGTCATAGAATGCATAGCTATCGTATATGTATGTTCTCGACGCAGCTCGCTTTTTATTAAACTTCGTTACGGATTCGATTTGCACCTAAGAGTTTTAAATTGTTCTGTCGTAAAAAAATTCTTTAAGAGATTAACGTGCTAAGCTATGAAAATAGTTTTAACCGTTTATAATTTTAAGAAAGTAAGGAAGTTATCTGGACTACGTGGTAGGTACAGTAAATTATTCGAATAGACGGTCTAATTTTTAATCGATTTCTCAAAGCCGTGTTAGGGACCCTCGGGTACACAAGAATTTTGGGCCCCTATTGAAATGCAACAGGTAAAAGCACTAACAAACTCAATTACACTAGTTATTTACAAACTAAAGAGTTTATAACAAGCAAAATTATTGTTGAGTTATTAATGCATCATTTCATGTGTATGTGTGCTGACGAACGACGGAAGGTTTACAATTACAATTGTCTCTGCTGGCCATCACTAGGCTAGTAGGCTTCGCACTTCTCATTATGACGACCCGCGTGGCGGAGCGGTCACCATACAGGTCTGGCACGCAGTAGATTCCGGGTTTGATCCTCGGTCAGACAGATATCTGAATGATGAATTTAGATTTCTGTTCTGGGTCTAGGTGTTTGTGTAACCATTTTTGTGTGTGTCCATGGCACCCACGACACAGGGAATCCTAGTGTGGGGCTGTAAGTGTATAATGGGTCCTTTTATATAAGATAGAAGTAGCAATGAATTAGTAGTGTACGTGATGGTATGTGTTAATTACCGGCATATCTGAAACCAACTCCGCATGGATCCAATTCACTGAGAGTTAGAGTAGAGTTACAAATCCGTTCCCAATCCCGAGGACTAAGATGGTCGTCACTTACCTATGGGTAAATGAGCTAGAATGCGTACTCTTCAATCGAAATGCAGAATTGCTGGACACTAGAAATTGGCGTCGGGATGGTACCTTCACGGACAAAACGTATTGACTCTACCGCCTTTTAGAACAGTGTATACCATTTTTTTTTTCTTTTACCGTTAAAGAAAAATATTATATTAATTAACAATCTTGCATGCTGTATTCAGCGTCTCATCTCATATTGGGTTAAATTTCTTAATTCAAGATCAGTGTTTCTCAACGTGGGCGATAACGTCCCCTTGTTTTCTAATATTTTATATTATGACCTAAATTTATTTGCCTAAATCTACCATATTTCCTAGCTCTATTCCCAGCCTTTTTACACCGACTTATTCTAGAGATATTTTTCTTATAGGAACATCTTTTATTTTTTTCGCGCACCGATAATTTATTTTAAACTAGGCGGTAAACAAAAGTTTGAGACCTTCTGCTCCAGATTCACCGATTTTAGATGTGCGTTGTCAGTCAAGTTCGTGCTTAGAATTATTATAATATAATATAATCATTTTAATGCTATTTTTATACCAAATAGAACTAGCTACCGTGATTGACGTCTTCCGGCCTTATGCTCCCTCCAAGGACTGTAAGCTGTATATACTTAACAAGGGGCTTTAAAACTTATTCCTCAGGGATAGCAACATCAACACATTTGTCTTTATGAGAGACACCGTACTATTGTACACAATACGTGATTTGGAATGTACCCAATGCAAATGAGTACGGAATTTTTTGCGCCGCTTCCCCATAGCTTAACACCTACCAATGGGTCGTTATAAAAGATTTCTGTAAAGTCGATTTTGAATCGTTCGAATTATTTAAACAAAGTTAAAATATCTATCAAGCTCCTAAAACTACAATGTAATCAGTACAATGATTAACATAACTATAAGATAGGTCGTTTATCGCGAACGTCCGTACTGCGCTCGGCATTGCGACATACATAAAATTCTAGACTACAGTCAAGTATTGAATAATGACATTGTTCTGAGTGCAATTGTGTTTGTAAACATGGACGCCGCACACACACACGCCTAAGTACGTACGCACCGGCGGCGTGGATGTGTGCCGTCGTGGTTATTTCCATTTTAACGCTCACATAGGCAGCGTCGCGTTTGCTCCGCGATTTCTCTATCGATTACCACGTTTAATTCTATATACAACCTTGAACTTCATGGCTGGTGAGTGTTCCTTTTTTAAATTGTGTTCCATTTTTTTCGAGCGCCATTTTTCTTTTCTCCGTCGTTTGTCGCCCTTGGCGATGTTTACGACTATTTGTATGCACGTCGTGAAGTTTTTTTTATCTTGCCCGGTGGCATAAGAGAGCTATTGATAACATCGAATTAAAATTGTTATGCTGCGTTAATTTGTATGTAGGTTTGCCGTAAATGGGACGGATGTACTATACAGTGCCAGTACGACGGACATTTGTTATCTTATCAATTGGTACTGAATTTGTAGCGACGTCGATGACTCGGGTTTCTTATAATATATTTAAGGTGTTTATCGTGGACATACTACATGGATTGTGAGTGTTTTACGATTTTATGGGCTTTATATTATGCTTGAATTATATATGTTACGAGGTTATGTAGACTCGTTAGTTGTTGGCTTATTAATTAGATGTTGATAGAAAGAAAATATTGGTTTTGCCAGACGCAAATCAGGTCAAGTCGGCCAACTTTTATTACCCGTGAGGGCGTTGTGGTAAAAATCAATAACATGAAACTATTTTCGTCACGGCTTTTTCATAAATCTCACAGGTAACTTTACTAGTAATTACGTAGAAATTATAACACATTGTAGATTGTTTTGTTGCACGTAGAGTAATTTACATGCAGTAAAATTTTAATAAAACAAATTTATGGATCAAACCAAGCTAATTCGTATAGTTTTCAACTGTAGAGTTCTGTTATAGATTTTATTGTTTTATGTCATATACCTACTATAATAGCGTCTAGAGAAGTTGTAACATCCCACTGTTGGGCTTAAGTTGTCGGACATAGGTTTTAACCATTTAAGACGAGCCATCTCCATGGCGCTCCAATGAAGGTGACTGATTAAATCGGACAAATCTTTTACTGTAAGATCCCTAGGAATATAATAAAGTTGACACAAAAATATCCTTATATGATATTTGCAAGTTAATACAGTAGTTGGGTTATGCAACAGTGATTCAGTGTCTTGCTAGAGCGGGACACCACATGTTCCCAAAGTGATCTTCATGTATACATGCAAATAAGTAAAATTGAAGGCTCTGATTGTTATTTCAAAACAACACCATGTTACTGATTGCAGAGAAACACAAAATTATATATTTGTTTGTCTATCTGTTTGTTTTGGCTAATCGACGAAACGGTTGGACCGATTTTGACGAGACTTTCACTTGCAGACAGCTGAGGTTGTAATGAATAACTTTTAAGCCTCTTTTATTCTATAAAATGTATTAGGGGGTTTATTGTAGAAAACGCATTTCTAACCAACTTCATGTACCACACAAATGTCATCAGGTGGAGTGCTCTTTAGTTGTTTATGTTGTTTAAAAAATATTGATATATAAATACCACCTAAACATAGGTTTTGTGGTAAGGGAGATAAACTTAACGAGGCATTCCAACTTAGTGCACAAGGGTAGCAACGCATCTGTGGTCGTCTTCATTTGGGACTCTGGTCTTACCTGGGTTGGATCACAAATGTCCAGGGGCGGCAGTTGCCACTTACCATCAGGTGGACTACATGCTCGTTTGCTACTCCATCATATAAAAAAAAACATAGATATGTATCAAATATAAAATACCTAACTAATAATAACAAGGAAAAATTACACTTGTTTGATTGATCTTATCAAGTAAAATAGAAGTACTAAAATTGTAATATGAATATTAATGTAGAACATGTTATTAAATTAATTATTCTAGTGCTAAATTATCGCTTAAGGAAAATGTAATATTGAGAGTATTATTCTTATACAGATACTAGGTGCGCCTCGCGGTTAAAAAAATATTACATGACATGCATAATTTTATTATAACTGCTTTTTTTATACCCTCAATAGTTTTAATTCAATGATGATTTCATCTGTTTTTATTTTTTTCGCGGAATGCTATAACATTTTCTAAAATAAAAGTACTCTAAGTTACTTCGTACGATAAAAATATTCGATTTAATTTGGTTTGATACATGCCGTAGAAAGTTCCGTGAAAAACGGTCTAGCCGTTAAGGAGATACGGCGGAGCAAACAGTGAAATCGACAAACAGACAAAAATTTTATAGTCGTGTTTTTGTTATAAGTCTTGTATATACTTCCATGTGCATTTAGTAAAAAACTGTTACTTTGACGTTACGAACAGATAATTAAATTTTATTTATTTGTGCAGATAACACGTCGCGTGTCTTATAACAGAGTTCAATAGTCAATAAATGTACATAATCTTGAAGTATTCATTTAATTAAGTACCTTTTGTTTATTTTATTTTATTTCGTTTATGGCCCCTTTACTTATAACTGCCAAAAAGTCTCCCTATTGTTATAACTACCTATAATTTTACTATTAGTAAAGTGTTAAGGTCAACATTTATTATAGCCTATAATATGACGAGCCTCTAATTATTGGCATGGACTTCAAATCCCTGGAACTTCTGCTTTTCTATATAAGTGTATCAAAAATAATTATCACAAACTGTAACTTTCAAAAAGAACATTTTAAGAAAATCTACTTGTCTAGGCCTTATATAAAAAAATCCTTAAAGGTTTTTAAAGTAATCCAATCCGCACTTGATCAGCACACCTACATCGTCTAGGGTTCCTTACCCGAAGGGTCAAAACGGGACACTATTACTAAGCCCTCGCAGTCTGTTCGTCTCTTACAGGGCGTCTCTCTCTTGTGAATAATAATAGACAGACAATTGAAAATTTTATAGAGTGTGTATTATTATTGCCTCTATCGTGACAAATACTAAAAATAAAAATATTTAATAAATGAAGAGAGCCTCATACAATAACCGGTATTTTTCCGCGTATTTCGGATCTCTTGTATTGTAATTGACAATTAATTGTCAAAATGCATGTACTTGTATAGCTACTAACTAACAGCACAAATACTGAAAGTTAAAAAATAATAAAAAATGGTGTTACGGAACCCTCTTATGTGACTCACACATGACCAATTATTTCATATTTAGAGTAGAGACGTGTATACATTTGTAAGAAGGAGCTCAGTAGGATATTAATAAGTTGGTAGGGATAATGAATTTAAAACGTACAGTTGATAGTAGTATGAATGATTATTGTGAGAATTTTGATCCGGTTTTGGTGCGAAAATTTAGTTATTTCAAACGTATGATAACAATGTTATAAAAATATGTACGTTTTGTTAGCGAATTCGTCTTTCCATGTAGTCTTTGATTAATGTACTAGCTTATTTCGTTACTAGCTGTGTACGGCATTGAAATAAATTTAACCTAACATACATTTTACCAAAATTTTATACCTTAAATGGGGCGGGCGCAGTAGACTTCTGTTATTATTTTTGTGCAGAACCCTAATACATGTTGCAAAATAAAGTTACTTCTTATTACATTAGCTGTCTATCAGTGAAAGTCCTGTGAAAATGAGATCAGCTGTTTCGGAGATAAGCCGAAACGACAGACGGACAGACAAACATTTTATTAATTGCTTTTTTGTTATAATTATTGTGTTTACTTCCTACGCATTTAGTAAAAAAAAATTGACACAACAGGCACTTCAGTTATTTATTTTTCTTTATATTTGGCTGTATTTTTATGTTTATATTCATTATGCAGTAGCAGTAGCCACTTACCGTCCGGAGAAATTAATTCTCGTGAAATGCGAAAAGTAGAGTTTAAGAGTTTTGTACGGAAAATAAATTATGTAGACTGTTGCATTGTAAATAGAATCTTAAAATCTGATAGAGATCCAACTAAGATAATTTCTGACAAAAAAAACACGCGAAGCAAGCGTTTGCTATAAAACATAAATTCAAACAAGATAATATTGTTACTAGCAATGGTGTTCTTCAATTGGATATTTATTAAACAAATATCAGACGAGTGTTTTTATGAGATTGACGTAGCAAACTGGCATGTAGTGCAGCTGATGAAAAGTGGTCACTATAGATTATGGATTATTATATTCAACCTCAAATAGGGATTCAAGTCCTACCTCAATATATATATGATTTGCTATTACTTACTAACTTGGAAATCCTTTCGTATCTCTGCCTTGCTACATTTTTCAAACCAGATTAGTGCAACAGTACACTACTGTACTAAGGGTAGCAACAGGTGTAGTGATCTTATTAGTAGGTAGTGTAACAGTCAAAAATGTGGTTAATGTAATAAGATTTATCAACGCAATATGTCTTAGGAAAGGGGATGTCTCTCACAAGGCTGGGTAATCATGATCACGGGTCAGTTCGGAACTCGTATTTACTATATGAGATGTTTACAAAACTTCGATAGCGTGATTCAGGATACGTGTGGTGCCATCTCTTGTCCAGTGCGGAAGATATTTCAAGTGACATAACTAGGATTGTTTCTTTGTATTTTCGTCCACTAGTGAAGGGACAACAGTCTTTATTGACCAATACGTGTTAACAGTTCCACTGGCGGGTAACGTGAAGGGTCGACAGGGCAAGCGTCGGCCGGCGGTCGGCGGGCTAGAAACGGGCGCGCCCGTCGGCAAGAAGGGGCGTGCGAGCGACCTCAGCTCTCTGAAGCTACCCTCACACGGCTACCCCACTGAGCACCCCTTCAATAAGGACGGCTACCGGTACATACTTGCTGAGCCGGACCCTCATGCTCCGTTTAGACAGGTAATTAATAAAAAGAAGGAATTGCCTCTACATACATTGTTGTACATATATTATATTGATAGGTGTATATAAAAGTAACATTTTGTGACATCTAATTAATTGTGTATATAGCCTATTTTGATGGAGAACGAATAAATTAAATTAGATCAGTATTAGATCAGTATAGTAGAACAAACATTATTTTTTTTAAATATACAATTGTCTTGTTTAATAGTAGCTGTGTGTGTGAGCTGTAATGTCTCCTCTATTTACTGATTGAAAATTTCGTGATGTTTACATGTACATGTATTGAAACTTCCATTGTTATTGAATTTAAACCTTTTCTATCGTGGTCGGTACCATTTGCGCTTTAGTATAGTGGTACACACCTAACTGCTTACGAATTTTACTCCCCCATTCCCAGGAGTTCGACGAGAGCAACGAGTGGAGCGGCAAGCCGATCCCCGGCTGGCTGTACCGCTCGCTGTGTCCGGGCGGCGTGCTGCTCGCGCTGCACGACCGCGCGCCGCAGCTCAAGATCGCGGAGGACCGGCTGGCGGTCACCGGCGAGAAGGGATACTGCATGGTGCGCGCTACGCATGGTGGGTTGGCTTTTGGAGAGATAGATCTGATTGTAGCGCCTGATCTGATTATATCATGAGTACGGTGTCTACTTTTTAAAAATTTTATATTAATTAAAACGAAAATTTTTTTTTGTACAACTGAAAGAGCCTTTGGTAAAGTCCAAATATTTAACTAACTATTGAGGACAGATACAGTCAGCACAGACATTAACTATAAATGTCTTCACAGTTAGCGCACAAAACTGGGTCGGTTACGTACAGCTCGCACTAAATGACGGAAATCTGTATCTCTAAGCTGTTTGTTGGTAAATATAAAAGTTCGCATGTGCCGTGTCTGCTACGCTACGCGTTGGACGTACGGTGCATATAGATAGCTCAAGCTCACAGCTCAAGTGTTGTCACTATGTTCGTATGCAGGTGTATCTCGCGGCGGGTGGTACTGGGAGGCGAGCGCGGAGGAAGTACCAGAGGGAGCGGCGGCGAGACTAGGCTGGGCCCGGCGCTACGCCAACCTGCAGGCACCGCTTGGCTACGACAAGTTCGGCTACGCCTGGCGCAGCCGCAAGGGCACAAGGTACGTGGCACTGGGTGGGCGTGACGCTACGCCAACCTGCGGGCACCGCTCGGCTACGACAAGTTCGGCTACGCCTGGCGCAGCCGCAAGGGCACAAGGTACGTGGCACTGGGTGGGCGTGACGCTACGCCAACCTGCGGGCACCGCTCGGCTACGACAAGTTCGGCTACGCCTGGCGCAGCCGCAAGGGCACAAGGTACGTGGCACTGGGTGGGCGTGACGCTACGCCAACCTGCGGGCACCGCTCGGCTACGACAAGTTCGGCTACGCCTGGCGCAGCCGCAAGGGCACAAGGTACGTGGCACTGGGTGGGCGTGACGCTAC
>DWRA01003254.1:0-12419 GCA_018250295.1 Spathilepia clonius | reverse complement strand
GGTCGGCGAGCGCGTGATATGGGTATAGAAGATGATAGGGAGTGTCATCAAAGTGTATGAAGCACTAACTCTGCGCCGCATTGAGCTCGTCCCGGTGCTGATCCGCGAGCGCGTGATAAGGGTACAGAAGATGATAGGAAGTGTCATGAAAGTGTATGAAGCACTAATTCTGCGCAGCATTAAGCACCTCCCGGTGCTGGTCGGCGAGCGCGTGATAAGGGTACAGAAGATGGCAGTGAGTATATCATCAAAGTGTACGAAGCACTAACTCTGCGCCGCATTGAGCTCGTCCCGGTGCTGGTCGGCGAGCGCGGCCACGTCCGCGTCCCGCTGCTGCGCGAGCGCGGCCAGCGCCGCCGCCGCGCTGTCCGCGCGCGCCGCCTGCAGCGCCGCCGCCGCCTCCAGCGACCGCACCTGCTGCTCGCGGGACGACAGCTCCTTCTGCACACACTTGGCTGGTCACTATCCTACCCGTGTCTTTTACCATTATATTGTTACTTAAATAGATGCAAGCTGTAGTTTTCGAAGCCTTAAAATTTAGACACGTTGACAAGGTAATTTGTATTCATCCTGAATATACCTAATGCTGTCCAACTTAATACACTCCAATCTGTTTACACTAATTGTTTACAACTGACAAAGGCTATTATTTACGGGAAAATTACATGGGTCTGGAGCCCTAACCTAAAATAAAACAACTTGATGTTTGTTTGCAACAACCGGCGAGAGGCATTTTTTTTCAAGAGAGAAAGAGAGGGGGGGGCGTAACTATACATAATTTTAATACAGATTGACAGATACCCTAATATGTTTTCTGTTATAGATTTATTATTCTAGTACCCATTTCCATCGTTGGTTTGTTTGTTTATAAAGTATACATCATAGTCCAGTTGATTTCCTATTTTTTATTCTGATATTCTAAATTTTTACATAATATATGAAACTTACCAGCATGGCCTCCTTATATTTCTGAAATTAATAAAATTACATTAGTATATAGGATACATGCGATTAATTATTTTTGAACGCAATGTTCGTTAAACAACTTTACAGTTAATAGACGCTTTCTATAATACAAACCCACACTGGGATTGTAACAGATCATCACAGTATTCATAGTGTCAGGGGACCGCAACTCACATTATAGTCCTCCTTATTGATATTCTCCTCTTCGTTCCTGAACATGAGGTCCTCGACCTTCTGTCGCTCGTCCTCCAGCATCTTGTTGAGTTTGTCCAGCTCCGCCTTGAGCTTCGCATTTTCGCTGTTAGCCTGAAATGTACTTAACATAATCAAAATGTACGTGTTCGACGTAGTTATGTTTAAGAGTACAGTTTCATTATTATGGTCGTACAACCAAAATTAAAGTGGTTCCATCACACAGCTCGCGATTATACGAGAAAAAGGTTGATATAGCTTCTTTGATTGACTGTACCTACATTTGAATTGTAGACACATAATTTTGACTCTTTCATTACTTATATTTTCAAGGTCGTGAGTGCTTTGGAAGTACATTAATATTTTCAAGGCCCTTTTGGAAACATTTATCAACTTCTTCGGTGAAATCCAATCAAAACAACTGAACTGCGCAGTGACATGCATGGTTTTTGCGTTTCATATACAAAATAATACTAGAAAGATTTTAAGAAAATTGGAATTGTCTCGGCATACACTAACTTAATCTTTACCCTTATAGAGAACCGATAATCTATTTACCTGGGATGCTTCTTTTTTAATCTGCGAGAGGGCACTCTCAGCGCGTTCAGCTTGCAGGGAAACCTTGGCCACTTCAGCTCGCTCCAACTCCCGCTCCCTCATCAGCCGCTCCAGGTGAAGTTGCTTCTCCCTCAACAATTCCTGTACAGCATCAGAACATACCTTCACAATGCTGCCTTTAACGCGTGTCGCAGTCCAATTATAAAATCAGGCATATGTGATATATCTAGGTATATTTTGGATTGTAATCTTCAAATATGATAACCACCCTGCTTGCTGAAGTTTGCTCATTTGAAAGATTGAGATATTTTTCACGCCCCAGTGCAAAATACACCGCGAATATGAGGTATGCCTGATTTTACCATTCGACGACAACACAATATTGACGCGATAATGTGACTTTGTATTGCAACATTTTTCTGATAATTATGTCATACTGCATGAGTAACGTCGCTTATTTGGTCATTAATCATGTTCCACTACACCTTAATTGTTTCTAAATGAAGACTCGTATCTACGCATCAGACTTAAGCCATAACAATGGAGTGTTAAGAATAGTACTTATAATTATCTTGAATTCATTAGTATATATTGCGTCGTAGTAGGGGCTGAACTAAGGGGGAGCTCTCAGAGGTAAAACCTTTAAGGGTTAGCATTATAAGAAAACTAATAACATTTAAGTAAAACATAAAACATCAAAAACAAATGAACGCGACGTATACACTTTTTCTTCGAATTTCTATGTCGACTTCTCGTCTTTTCTTGAGTATTCAGGTTCGGAATATTTCTTCTAACGTAGCAGTACTTGACTCTTTAGATGCTGCCTATAGTCCGTAGGATTTTACACGTCGTCTTCGTCAAACCATTATTTTCCTACTCCTGGGCACGGGTCTCCTTTCAGAAAGTTAACAAGACGGCGAAAGTCGCTAATTCCAGTAACATTTAATTTAATTTCACGCGCGACCATACGGAATTTAAAACAAATTTAGGTTAATTCAAAAACGTGCAAAAATGTTTGTTTTCTTGAAAACTAAAGGCGAGAGCGTCAAAGGAAGGACTTGGCAAAAGCAAAAAGCTGGTCATCCTGTATCTGCTACATGATATCCTTATTCCAAAGGTAGCATTACAAGCGCCTCGTCAAACGACGAATGATAAATCACTTTCGATGATTACATGCTTAGCCAACACCCACACAGGACTCCTTAGTGGAATTAAGTTGTTGAGTTTAAACATTACTCACAGTTTATTTATGTCACTCTGTCTTAAACCGATTCTATGTTTTAATTAGGTACGTAAGTAGATATGCGTCGTGCTGAGGACGGCCACCGAGGGGGTTTTAGTGGGTAAAATCCCACATAACCCGGTATAGCACCCACGGTATCAGGGACCTTTTGGAGGTTTCCCCCCGTAACAGCATAAATGTACATAAGTAGATAACTGTACAAATAAACAAAAAAATCGTGTTTCGGGCTAATTGGATTAAGGGCTAAATTGTTATGGAAACTGAGGCAATTTCAGGAAAACATCAAGTAACATGTTGAATGTTGAAAGAGAAAAAAATTTGATCTACGAATCATGCGGGTTACATGTTCTGCACTGTTTTTTTATGTGAAAGAACTAACAAACGAACATTTATTAGGTAGGTAGGTTGCGTAATAATCTCTTCCCCTGAGGAGTAATATAAGAACCTTGCATTTTTCAAAGTAATATACTTACGGAGAATATTATTTTACATCGAAAACAACTGCTATGCAAATGACAATAATATGTGTAAAACTATTGAGGTAGTCGTATTTATAGGGCAATTGACAAAAACTTTAACTTTTCATCCATATTCATTATTAATACAAACAAACACTTTAATTTCATTTATACATATAGATGTAGATTTGGTCTTATTTCATACAAGGTGACCCTATTGTAGTAACCATAACTTATCAACTCGTTTGGCATTTACGTTATCTATTCTTTCGTACAATGTATTTTATATATTAATTACAACACAGACAAAACATGAAACATGCATTAGCACAAATAGTCCGGATATACCACCGACCTTGAAACCATTCAATAGCGGATAGAAATGTAGGTTTTAGATTATACATAGTATTGCAGCTGTAGGTTAAGAGCACAATTGATTAGAAATATCCTTTATGAAGTAAATTGGTAAAGGAGCCTATAGATGGACTTCAGTGTGTGTTATGCTAACACCGGTTTTTTATTGTCGAGTCAACGTCACTAACATAGTTCTGAAGGCTAGAAAGTTTGGGGTAACAATCACATCTGTAGAAGAGCCAAAAATCATTGGAGTAGGGCTCTCGGAATGGCGAACGCAAAGGCAAAGGCAGTTGACGCCCTCCTGCGAAGTGGAGCGGCGATCTGCGCAGGGCGTCGAGAACTAGTTGGGTGAGGAGAGCCGAAGATCGGGCTCATTGGTGTGCCTTGGGAAGCCTATGTCCAACAGTGGACTAACGTTAGCTGAAGAAGAAGATCAATGTAACATATGATTAAAGTTTTACTGGGTGATCCGTGACAAAAGGAAGTTACCACATAAGCAGGAACGGTGGAGTAAATATCTCTCACTAGACACTGTACCTCACATAATACAGCAGCAGTTGATACTGCTTTTAATGGTAAAGTACCTACGTATGTCGTTTAATAAATGCTATATCCCACTTGCAACCGGGTGTGACGCATGGTGGCATATTCCACCGTCTCTTCAGTGCGGATTAGTAAATACAGGTTTGTGGCCAACGACTTGAGACCGCTCTATCTAAATTGAATCTTTGGCGTCTTGTTTGGATATACAAAATTAATTTGCATAACATAAACATTCTAATGATGGCAAGAACAGTTTTATAAAAAGTTTTATTAAAAATATTTTATTTAATTACTACAAAAGTTTTATTAAAAAACTTTTTAACAGAATGTTATTAAAAAAAATAACAGTCACGATACGTCAGACGTGAGTTTAACGTGATATGACATCATACGTTGGTAGTTAAGTCACGTCATAGACTTAGAATTTTTATGAATCAGGTAGTCATGTTTTCTAAATCAAGTTCTATCTGTCTAATTCGTTTGGCAGAGTCTTCGTCAATCCATTTCTGTCACTACGCTGGGTACGTCGAAAGTCAGTGTGAAGAGTTTGAGCTTTAGTCCACCGAATCGCTGGCCACAGCTAGTCATGCGTAGATTGGTAGACTGGTCGAATATCACGCAAAAACGACTAGATAAAATTTATAACAACTTATAATATGTTTTAAAAACTGGTTAACTGGTAAGTACGTTTTGATTTACCACGAAAACGAACGTCGGATGTATGTATAACAATAGTTTTTTACAAATCTTTGGCTACGTTATCCCCGAATAAGTAATATTAAACATGTTTTTATAAAGTAAAAAGACGTCTTACTTAATTATACCTATACATTAACCAGAATTCACCATCATCCACCACCATGAATTGCATTTAAGGGTATTGCCTAGCTTGTAGCTAGTCGGTTCCCTTAGTTACTGACTTCTCCTGGCAAAATCTTTAGTTCCGATACGTTCCGCACAGGGGCGCTGCTAGGATAATGTACGGACCAACTCGTTAACGACGACCGAGTCGTTAAACGTAAAAAACTCATACTAAGAGTACGGGTATAGGTACTATATACAACTCAAACATTCATACAAACCATCTCCCTCCTATTCCCAAAAAATAAAAGTCCTCCCCTACAGAACTAAGCAAACATGACAAGAGCAGTTTAAAATTGCAAGACATGCGCATACCGCTGTCTGCATTCGGTATGTACATAATTTCACGAGTCCTGTGCCGCCGTATTGATTTTCTTAATGCCCGGGGGTGTGAAGTTACCCTTCTTACGCAATCTTAGCTACGGAAGACAAGTGCCTACTAAAGATTTCCTCGCTATTTTCTTGATGTGGCGTCTCGTCGCCTTAAGACGTTGAGACTAATCACTTAAGGATTTATTTAGATAAAAATCATGGAATCTTTCTGATGATTTTGCGTAAATATGAGATTCAGATTTGTCTAGCTGATGACTAATATTTCTATAAAATGCCTTATATATAATTGTATTTTAAATAGTTTTTAAAGAGGTTGAAGATCTTGAAGAACATTCGTGGCAGATTTTAAATGTAGCGACTTTTTTTAATAATCGTATTTTACTTACTAAAAGTAGTTACTTCGACATTATGTACAGACATTTCAATTGTATTTATTTTTATGTTTGTATATGTATTATTATTAAAGTCAAATCGCAAATGCGGTTACACCTTATGTACAATATAAATAAAGCCATCGGAACCTGCCAGTGCCACACAATTGCACGTTTAGTTTATACTTCGTAGTTTTCTCATAAACATTCAATATTTGTATCTAAAATATCAAAATTCCTGACGCGTGTCGCAATAGTAATACACAAGCCTACCAAATATGTTAAAATAAATTAGTTATTCATATATGTTTATGGAATTTAATGGTAATAGACGGCTATATTTTAAAGTCTTTATTAGCGCGGGCCGTAGATAAGGAAGTCAAATAGTAGGTGTAACCCGTTGTGCAAAGGTGTTAACGCACCTTTAATTTGTCATCAAAACTTATTTTTAATCCAACGTAATAATATAACGAAAAGGTCAATATCCCGTTATACCTATTTGTGATAAAATGTAAATTACTGAGCTTCTATGTTGGATTATAATTTTTAGAATATGTTTTTAATATAGTACAGGCAAACAAGCTTGCATAAGAAGTTATTAGAGTCCTACCTGAGGTTGGCCACAGATACGTTGCTACCCTTAAGGATTAAGTGGGAACGCCTGGGATAAGTCTGTCTACCTTACCACTCTTTAAACCATATGGGTTTAAAGAGTGTATACAAGGCTATGTATATAGGGCTTAATCACTGTCCTACTGCTGGGCACGGATTTCCTTCATCACACATCCTTGACCTTTATAACACTCGGACAAGCAAGCTTTGTCGCAATATTTTCTTGTACCGTTTAAACAAGTGATTATTAATTTCGAACACACACGTAACATTGAAAAATTATAGCTGGATGCCTGGGATTCGAATTGCAGACCTCACGATTTAGAGAAGTTTCTATGCTCTAGGATATCAATGCTTACGTAACATAACATTAATTATTAGCTTTTTAACATGGGCCACTGTTTTTTGTCCTACTGTACTTAATATTTCAATTATAAAAAAATGACGTAGGAGATAACATCGTGACCATTCGCATTTTAATCAAAATACATTTTTTTACAGATAAATAATTACGATCCATCGTAGAATATTACATAAGCATGATATATTGATTCGTGAAAGTAGGTACGTTTAAAATGATGCAATTTTTAGCTGCTTTTAATATTCAAATAAATATTTTTTAATTTTTGCTCTTTTTGGGAAAAGGCTAATCCAGGCTATATACCTACATCAGAATTGTAAAATTTAAACAGTAAAAGAATGTTTAAACTCCACTCCAACTCAGCAGTCTGAGACGCTATTGAGAAACAGTAGTCTATCAAAGTTGGCTAGTATTGGCTTCAAGCCATTTGTCGTGTGCCACTAAGTCACTACAACTGGAAGAGGCCAAGAGCATACATCACATTGTAGTGCACGGAATACATACAACTACAGCTAATAGTAGAAAAGATTTCAGACGAGTATGTATGTAACATAGTGTTAGACACATCACTAAAAAATACACGTCTCATCCCTAACTGTCATACAGACAGTTGGAGGTTTTTTCGCGCGCTTTAGTTTATGGAAATGGTGACATTAGTGGATCGTAGTTTGTTTTTGATGCGTAATGAAAGTGGTTAGGTTATTAGTAGATAGGTACAAAAATATTTAAAATTGTACTTGAAATATTTTTTAACTTTACAGTTGACAAAGTCTTTTAAGTTTTAATATTAATTCATGTTTAAATGTGTTTAATTGCATTAGGTAGGTACCTATTTAAAATAGGTACTTAACTATTAGTATTTTTTTGACTTGTATGTATTTAAATGCGACTCTTTTATTTTTACTTTTGAAGGGATTTGGTTAGGTCAGGTAATGAAACATAAGTATTTATTTTTTTATGGAATAGATAGTAATAATCTTTGACGGAAAGCACCTACTTGATTTTAAGATTTGTATCAATCAATAAACACAAAAATATTTTTTGGTCATAGTCTAAAGATGTTTAAAAATTTGTACGCCATAGGTATAATAACTTTTTAATATAATACTGCACGAAGTATCCTCGCGAGTGACGCCGCAGACCAAAGCCAGTAGCGTAGCCAAGCCAAAGCTATTTGCAACAGGAGGCGTAATACTCACTGCACCGTTCGTTTCCACACCCATCCAATTACCATCACCGTACTGTAATGGGAGCGTTCCCGCTATATTCCTACCATTGCTACATTAATGCCTCAATTCCAGAGCTTCTCGAATTATAACATCTATTTCATTGACCTACCAACAAAATAGATATTGTGATATGTTATTAATATTTTTTATCTGTACTAATATAATAAATCAAAAATAATTACTGCTTTTTTATTTAGATGTCCCATTTACTAATGAAGGTTTTTGTTTGGGTCTACATCACGCTACGACCCTTTCTATTGATATTCTAATGCGCGTAAAACGTATAGTTATTATTAGAACGACTCTGTCTGAACATATGTCACAATCAAATAGGTTCTTAATACACGATGCACTTTTTCAATATTACGTCAGTCAAATAGATCTTACGAGTATTACCGCAGAGCTCATAAACTTATCCGTATGAATAATTATTTATTAGCTATTAGGAGTCTATTAGTATTCCAGGTCAGGACTAAACAGGGCAGAATTTGAAGCTAACAATATACTTCGGCAACATGAAGTTGTACCTCTAAATTACATTTAACTGTTTCGGTTTACATGAAAAAGTTTCGGCAGTTGTTTATAAAGTCAGTACGTAAGCATCGTCACGAATAGTTCTTCTTTTATTATAGTTTTATGCGTTTACTTTTATGTATGTACAAGAATATATATATACAAGTTTAGTATATATGTGCTATACTTATAGCCATCACCGTTACGGTCAATCTTTTCTCAAAACTAGTATTTGTCACTACTTCTTTATCAGTCAACTGCATGATCATTTTCATGTATCAAAGAACACGTCAGACAGTCGGTGTTAGTCTGTTGGCTTTAGATCAGTTGAAGCTACATCTGCACTAGTCATTAAATCAATGCTGGAATATACTGTAGGACTTATTGAGGTGTTTATTAACCAGTAAATGTAGTAACATTTATTTCACTTTTCTCTATCCGTACACATAATTAAAGAGCGGTCTAGTGCCAAAAACCTTTTAAGTACAACCGAATTTTTAACTACCTGGCGCTAGATAGGAAAGTAGACACCCTAATTGCAGAGTGGCCGTCTAATTTTAGACAGTAAGCCCTTTGTGTACAATTTAGGTACATATATACTGTAGGTCATGTCCTTCGGGTATAGGTTCTACACGTATTTTACCACTCAAGGTCAGGTATAATAGGTTTTGACATGCTATCTTTGAAGGTACCAATAACACGGGTTTCCGAAGTAATTACTAAAAAACAATAATTAAAAGTAATTGGTAAAAAGTAATTTTATTTCAAAGTACTATTGAGTCAAAATTAATAAGGTAACTTGGAGATTTGATTACTTTAAAAAAAAACATCTCCATATTTGTTTTTATATATTTTTTTTACATTTGTACTATGTTTCTTACAATTACCGCAATAAACAGGTTTCCTTCTTTTTTTCGATCATAGAAGGCCAAAATACCCAGCGTCTTTCATCAGAAAGACCAAAAGAACAAATAGATACTTTACATGTGAATGAATATTTATCCATTCATTCCATTCATTCGTATACCATATTATTGTTACCTTCTAGATCATTTAAAATAAATACATATGTACAACCCAACATGCCATTGAGCCATCAAGCAAACTTACAGCTGTATTAGTGCAATAAAACAAAACCAGTTAGTGTATAATCACTTTATTGACACCTTAAATCTAATTTCAGGGGACAAAGGGGAATAAGACACAATATTTCAAGTTACAATTTATTAAAACATTCTTCGTCGGCCTTTACTCGAAACATTATTCACGTGTACTTACTTAGTTAAGTTTAACAATTATTGATAATAATCTAAACCTAAGTTACTCTACGAGCAGTATATATTATTAGATACGTATATTAAAGAAGTATGATTATATTAATGTAAACATAAGGAATGCTTGCGTCGGAGTGAGTACTTAACATAATGAATATCATCAATCTTACAGGCACTGGTAAATTGTTAATCAATAAAATATTAAAATAAATAAATTAAAAAAATAATACACAAATTAATAAACATTATATCATTGCACCTAATTCGATATGAAATATCATTCGTAAATAAATAGATGAAAGTTATAAAAGCGAACAATATCACAGTTTTGCCTCTGACATAAGCTAATTATGTACTGTCTTCACTGATCCCTAATGCATATGTTGAGCTTGTATGTTATCTATCAGGTCTATTGTTGGAACATGATTATAAAACAGCTGAACTTTGTACTATAATGTGCGCGGTATTTGACATAGACGTCTCTAAACTAACATAAATTAATAGTTGCAATACAAAGTCTCGAATGAGTAATCGAATTAAAATTAGAATGTTAAAAATTTTAGTCGATAAAAGTCAATACAATATCAATAAAAAATATGTTTAAAACACTCGATGCTGGTAATACAAAAAAAGAAAACATTATAAATATCTTAAGCATCAGATGCGATTAATTAAAACTGAAGTCCCCCAGAGCCGCTCGGCAGTTAGTCCACATTGCCGATTAGGCGTGTGCCAAGCCTCAAAAATCAGTAGACTCAAGCTGCAGTTACTGACCCCGCTAAAAGTTGGGTTTAACTGCAACATGTAATGTCATACGCTTTGTAAGGCTTCACCTCGGGGAATTTGTAATATATCTCCTATAACAGGTGTCTCTAATACAAAATTAAGTATTCGGCGTAGGTGGTAAGTACGTCATCGGTGGTATAATAACAGTGTATGACTACTAATATACATACATTTTCTTTTCATTTATTTACACAAAGAACTGAATTCGTTTGCATTAATGAAGTGCGTGATTTGTTCGTGTTTTTTCGCATAATATTTCAATCAAGTCATTGAAAACAAGAGGTGGAGTTAACGTTAAAATAGTCCAGAATATTCTTAGTAACAAAATTATAGCTTAGGATAACATTGTATAGAAAATCCTTTTTTAAAAGATGTGTTACGGAGTTCTTTTTCCATAACGAAACACCTTGCGAAATGGTGGAAATTTATTGACATTCAAAAAGAATTATGTAAAGGGTCTAGTTCGAACAAAATACTTTGATTTAGTTTTTATACATTTAAGAACAGATAAATAAAGAAATAAATAGATTGCGAGAAGAGACACGAGACTTCCTCAAAGGCTTGAGGACAGTCTCGAGGAGATACACAACGATCCCGCGTGAAAAGAAGCCAAAAGTTTGATGCGTGGCACACGTCACCGCCCGTGGAGTTAGCCTACCGCGCGGCGATGGTGGGATACTGTACCTGGAGGGCGTTCTTCGCCGAGACCGGGGTGGAGGACGCTCGCGGCCCGCGCTGCAGCCGTTAGTGACAGTGCGGGGAACGCATGGGGAACACAACACGTGTTAACGCACTCAATTCCCACCGCTCGGTGTACTATGCTACTACTAGCGGTGGCGATACGGCTTGCGATGCGGTGGTTTACCAGCGAGATCAAGCGCTCACTTTTGCAGCGGATGACAAAATGTTGATGAATGACGCGAATTATGATCGATAACTACGTAAGCATGATCTATGTGAAGATGAATCTAATTTGTGCTTGGGTTTACGCAACTTTGGTGACGCAAAGGCGGCAGTATTTATAATAAAAGTGACGTCCCACCACTGGGCAGTAATTATTATAAAAGTGATATCCGACCACTGTTGCAATCAGTGACGAGAATATCAAATGTATGCAGAAAACAAAGTGCCAAGTCGACGGCGGTCAGTGAAAGGGAAATCTGTGTTACGTGTCGCATATTGATAAAAGTAATGTTAGATTGGACGTCTACTCTAGGTCAATAATATGAAAATTTACTAGAAATAATCTGAATAATGAAGATAATCTTCAGTAATTAGATAACGAAAGAAATGCAAATAATACAAGCCTGCTGACTTTTTTGCTTTATGAGGATAATTAAGGACAAATATAATAACTGTTTTCACAAGTACGTCTGTGGGTCTGTATTTTGTACAATTATGATGATGATGACGATGCCGATGATGGATGATAAATGACAAAACAACTAAAAAAAATTAAATTAATGTACGCGCATTTTAATCGTATAGCAAGTCGTATTGCCACTTTGGCATTCTGACGCTACGTTGAACGAATTGCCGATAAAAAGAAATACATTCAACATAGTTTAGACACTTAATTGCACGAAATAAATTAATCCGATACAAAATTTAGTACACCGTGCAGTAGTAAAATATATATACATAATGAAAACTGAAAAACTGGCATGCACATCGACATATTGCGTATCAATAAATTGACCTACTTATACAAACAGGAACCAATCCACAAAACGACAGTGTTGAGAAAAATCCTTTTTGGCAA
>DWRA01003253.1:0-12419 GCA_018250295.1 Spathilepia clonius | reverse complement strand
GCGGTGGTGCCGCCGGAGTCGAACTACAAAGGGTTCTACCACCTTTATTGTACCTAATGGTCATGTCAATGTACCTAATGGTTAGAAATTATCCTCTAAATGGGGGGGGGGTCCGGGGTTCAAATCCCAGACCACTCAGGTTCGACTCCGGCACTACCGCCACAGTTATTACTGCCCAATTATAGCAGTGTTAAGCTCTACTGTCTTCTGGTTGGAAGGGTGTTGTAAGACATACTGATCGATAGCATTCCAACTTAGTCCTCAGGGGTAGCAACGCATCTGTGGTCGACTTCAGGTACGACTTATTTTATCAGGGGCTGATTACAGACGTATCTGGGCAGCAGTGACCATTTAACATCAAGTGGACTGCACGCTGGTTTGCTACTCCATCATATATAAAAAAATGTAATGAACCTAACGGTAAGTGGCAACTGCCGCCCACGGACATTTGTAATCAACCCCAGATAAGACTAGACCTGGGGTCGACCACAGATTCGTTGCTACCCCTGAGGACTAAGTTGGAATGCCTCAGATAAGTCGGTCTCTCTTACCACACCCTTCAAACCGGAAGACCGCAACGCTTAACACTGCTTTTATTAGGCAAAAATAGATGGAGTCGAACCTCAAAGAGTTCTACCACCTTAAAATATATGAAGCAGTGACCACTTATCATCAGGTAGGCTGCATGCTCGTTGCTACTTCAATGTTATAAAAAACGACTAACTCTGGTGATTCATAGTATACAGAAAGTATCCTGACACTCTGGTAGGGTCTGTCTATCCGTCTATTGCAAATCAGTAAATGTATTCATATGCAGTGGTCGTGCGCACATTCGTAACGCGAAAGTGAACGCTCGGTTTGATCAATGAGACAAATAACTGACTCTTGTGTCACTCCTAGAAAACGTAGTTCACTATTTAATGGGTATTTTAGCTACCTTGTGGGTTGTTGTAGTCAAGATTTTAAGTGGTCCCTTAAGGACATGACAGAGAAAGGGTTCGACTTAACCTCCATCGCAGATGAGCTTGAACCCGCGCTGCTACTAATAGACTAAGTTCTTTTCTGTTGACGTCTTTGCCTAGAAAAAAAACAGCTAACAAAGGTTGGAAAAATCTGAATTATTTTCCGCAGACTTAGTGTCGAAATAAAATAAAGAATGCCTGAATGTCAAGTTCGTAATCGCAGTATCACTTACTGAATACCCATGCTAAGTGCTTAGGTACTAAGCCAAAATTCTAGATTATGCGTCAAAACAGTTGTGGTAACACAGACCATTCCGCCAATCCCCTCAGTTAACCCTATTAAATGTTACGCAGGCTTGTGTTCTTCATTGTTCACAAGTGGATACAGCAAGAATATAGGAGTTTCGCTTTTACTTGCGTATGTCCCGTGATAAGCAAGACCACAAGCGAAATTACATAGACTTATCAGAAAGATTTTTGTCGCAGAGACCATATCCATTCGTGGTATCCAATCTGATGTTAAAAAAGTCCCATAGAAATAATGGTTTACAGTAAAACTACATAGGGTTCTGTAACTTTTATTAAAAGCAATGCAAATAAGGTTCAAATGAATTGGCAAATTAACATTAATATAACATAAAGAAATTACTGTCGCATAAAGATCTCCATTTGACTTTCAACTACCGTTTGCAAATAGATATACCTAATTCATGTCTCGTCCTACTGTGATCGTAAAATATAACCGATCGCAGGATTCCTAGGGCTGACTAGCGTACTAAGGTACTCAAGAACCCCTAATGTTTTATGGTAATAAGTAACTAACCTTTCTACTTGTAAAGTGATATATTTTATTTTTGGATGTCAAGTTAAAATCAGTTATTTGAGGTGGGTGAAGGGTGTGACCTTAGGGCCTTTGAACTTAGGAGAAGCAACGCATCTGCGATCAGCTTCAGTGAGAACTCTTTCTATATAGCGTTGGTTACACATATTTATTGGCGATAGTAACCATTTACCATCCTTATTATGTTATAAAGAACAAGTTATTTTCGACACATGTAAGACAAAACAACTTAATTTTTGATAACATTATTGGTAGATGAGTATATTTGAATTACAGATAGACACCACGACTTTCTTGATTTGTATAGATAGGTGTAACCCTATGAAACGATACTGATTTAATATTTACCGCAATAATCACAATTTTATCGCTCGTCCGACGGTCGCCTTCCCGCGCGTGATCCGATACCAACGTAAATAATTCATGACTTCATTTAAATTTGTATCTATTTGTCCATTATAAATTATTCCATATTTACCTTCCCTATCTTCATATATAAAAATTAATGTGTGTCTGTCTATCTGTCTGTTTGTCCTTTAAGCACTGCTATAGCATTTATCTGATCGGTATTGAACTGGAAGTTGTTGAGTACACTTTTATGGTTTCTGGAAGAATACATGTATGTTTCGATAGATGGCACGCGTGTATACACTAATTATAATCATTTTTTTAATATATATATATATAATATAATGGAGTAGCAAACAAGCATGCAGTCCACCTGATGGCAAGTGGCAACTGCCGTCCATAAACATTTGTAATCCACCTCAGATAAGACTAGAATCCCAACTGTGTGGAAGGGAAATTTATTTCCTAATCCTAGAGGAACAAATGTTCATGGGTGGCAGTCGCCACTTAAAATCAGGTGGACTGCATGCTCGTTTGCTATTCCAACAAATAAAAAAAAATCTACCTGAGTCCACTGGTCGCTTATAAATTGCAGACATCGTCTTATACTTTTAACACCGATATTAATTTTACAGCCATCTCTAATACCAAAATGAATGTTGACTATAAAATGCTAATTCGAATTTGATATGAAATTTATGCGCGAATGTTGATTTTTGGAAACTTGGGTCAAACGAGCACACGAACGACTTGACATCAAAATACTGACATATTTCAAGCTTATTCTGACAAAATTATGCTTTGAGTATTCCATAGAACAAGATAATTTACAATACATATACGTAGTGCATAGGATAATATTAATAAAATTCTTGTCTGTGATGAAAACTTGGTGTAACAGCCCGAGCAAACATGCTACTTTTAGTATCAGTGATGCGTTTTGGTGGTCGCATCGATGCTGCATCGTCGTGTAGCGATCCGCGGCTTTCAGGCGCGGTATTGAAATCGGGCGTTTAACTGGCGTATTTAGTCGTACGTCTGCGATGTGGAACTTCCAAAAAGTAAGTTTATCTTCGACACTTCCATCGCTGATGTAGAGACTCTTAAGATTTATGTAAACACATTGAATCTCAGATTTTAGAAAATAAGAATTTCGTCAGATATAATTGTTCACCAACCAAAAGTCACAACTATTTAAGTTCAACGCTCATAACTTTTTACACCTCGCGAAAGCTAAATTCGTAACTTCATTAACTACCTATTCCCACGTCTTTATTGAAACAGATAAGACACTGGATGGCTGTAGCCGTACTTCCTAAGCGCATAACTACGCAGGTATCTTGCATAACTACATACATTTGCATGAATCCATGCGAAAGAGGGATTTCTCTAGACCGCATCCTGTCGTGTGCCTCCCATATATGACGCGTTGTCGTAATTATGCACATACCTGTGTCGAGCTGGCCAGCTAAAGTAAATAAATGCAAAACGCAAGCCTTAAGTGTTCTTGTTATTATAGTTCTTAGTAGCTACTTGCCTCAAAACTGCTACTTGTTGCGACAGGGCCCATAAACGATGATAGACGTAAGAAATAGTAATATTGAAACTTACTGGTAGATTAGTATCAACAAGTAAATTCCATTACAGTAGCTGCAAGTCTTGACTAAAATACGGGATTTCTTTAGATAGTTCATAATAGTTAAAAATCGAAAAAATCACACCGCTAATTACTAATCGATACCAAACCCGTGTCCATACATTTATGCAGCAGAATTAAAAAGTAAAATGTTAACCGCGCGCATTCAAGGATACAAGATACAAATTTCTCAGACAGACGGTAATCGGATCTTGCCTGGCACGTATGATGTCTGTTGATATAAGTGCATCATAATACTACATAATATAATACTATAGATCTCGTGTACATCCTGAGAGGTGCACAAAACGACACAGTTTACGCAGACGCTTGCGCCCAGTCCCCAGTGCGCCGAAGATATGCGCTGTCCAAACAGAGGTGTTGTGCGTCCGTGTGTTTGCCACCGTATTTGAGCAGTCGCCTGGTGAGGCCACAGAACTAAGGACACATAGAATATCCATGAATATTATGTTTAAAAATATTGATGTTTCAATTTAGGTTCAAAAATATCACTGATAGTGAGCGGCTACTGTCGCTTATGGACATCTTTATTCAATCTTAGACAAAGTCTTTCTTAAGGTTGCTCACGGATGCATTGGTAACCCGTGAAAACTAGTATAACTCTCTTACCTTATCATTCAATCTAGAACACAGCTGTTATAAGACAGAAATAAGTGTATCTGTAGTACCTCCTAACACTATACACTCCAAACTCTAGAAAGGCTTCTAACACATTAAATGATTTGTCCACGTTATATACATAACGATTAACATATCGTGTACAAGAAAAACGTCTTAAGATTACCAATCATTTCTATTCGTTATTTGTTCTATGACTGGTTATTATCAACTGATTAAACAAATATATGTAACTTATTAAAAGCTGGATACTGTTGCCCGATGGTTTATTTGGACTGGCCTGCCGGAACAATAGCTAGGATGTCACTACAAATGGTAGTAAATGCAAAGGTACAGGTTTGTAAGCACAGATGGTATGATTTATTGAAAATTGATACAAGTATGTACAAACCACAGAAATAATCATACTATCGTGTGAAAATGTACGAACTTTCTATAACTTTTCCTATTATTTGTAAAGGCGTTTTTATGAAATAAAATATTATCTTGCTAATTTGTTAAGTAGGTACCTACATTATATTAAATATATTCACATGACCACTATTGCTGCTATTTGTATTTTAAATCAGCTTTATTTATATGTATTTTTTTTTAAATACAAAGTTACTCCAAGAAGATGGTAGAACCCTTTGCAGTTCGACTCCGGTGGTACCACCGCCACTCTTATTTCTGCCTATTAACAGCAGTGTTAAGCGCTACTGTCTTCTGGTTTGAAGGGTGTGGTAAGTGTCGACTGTGGTGTGGACGACTTCAGTTGGGATTCTCGTCTTATCTGGGGTAGATCACAAATGTCCAGGGGCGGCAGTTGCCACTTACCATCAGGGGAACTGGATGCTCGTCTGCTACTCCATCATATAAAAAACTTTTGTGTGGTCTCATTCTAGGGAAAAAAACACGCATACACGAGCTACTCTTTATGTCGAAAATTCGGTATACAATCAAACATGGTCGCCAACGACACAGGGCTATAATGGATGATCGTTGCCGATAGTCGCCGATTGTCGCCGCCTGTCGCTAGCGACTGCCAGCGACTGTCGTCGACGTGTATTACCGTTCATGTAGTTGTTCCGTAATTCGACAAATAAAATAAGTTATATAAATATAAAACAGAATGACGTAAATGCTCTTGAAGTGATACAATAAAACGAATATAGATAATCTATGTAAATTAAACTGCATAACTGGATAGATAAATTTTGATGCAAATGAGACGACTAACACATTTAAATGAATGTTAATCATGAGTTATGATATATCAACATATAACAATTATCTGTCCATTAATTATGTTTGTTTCAATTGTAACGTCGTGACACTTGATATGATTGGATACAGATTTGTAATATCCAGGCTGAGGCTAGGCATAGAGTATATGGAAAGCGCTTTAAAATAAGCAGTCTGAAAATCCCGTGGATTTTATTTCTTACGGTACAAGTTTTAAGCTAGTAACTAATCAGTTTATTAAACGATGTTTTTGAGGCTAATGAATATGTGTTATGTTAGAGGTCTCTTTAGATTTAGTTATACCAGTACCTAACTACCGCAAAACCTCCTTTTGGAAGGGTATAGATAGATTACTAAGAGCTAATCAATAGACAATGTGGTATGTAGTGCATATTTAGTTAGTCTTATTATTCATTTAATCCTAATTTGCGACGATACGATTCCACGTCAGCTCGTCGTTGACTAATAATTTCAAATTAGCATCATCCCCCATTGATTTGTGATCAGCCTTGCTGTTACATATGGCGTACTGGGAAGATTATCACCTATTTCCGACTAACACTTAAGTAACACCATTTCTATGTTGACAGGATTATTAATATGATACATTTTATTAAACTACTTGTTATTTATAACTTTTCAAATTTTACAGGTGTGTCAATATCTAAGATCAAGTTAGGAGTAAAGACATTTACGTTCAAGCTAATTAGTAAATACAATAGAATCATTTAATCTGTGCCTTAAAACGAGCCGGAAGCTTGTGATTAAAAGATTCTGATGTTGATAAAAAACATACCTGTTCTACCTGGCTCCTATTTCTGGCTTCTTGCCTGGTGGAATCTTTATCTACTCAGTATCAGATTTTAATAATATTGTAGAACTTTCTTTACATTATTAAGACTACGAAGAATAGAAATATTTACGAGCAATTACAGAGGCAACTCTTTACCCTAAATATATTTAAAAAAATTCTAGTTAGGCGGGCTAAGGTTATCTATCAAAAGTATTTCAAGGGTATATTAAAAGTAGTAAACACCTACACAATCAGTGAAAATCATAGTTTAATATGCTAATCCGTATCTACTTTGAGTTGATTTATGTGACGGCGCACCATCTTCGAACGTTTAGAAGCCGCAGTAATGGCCAAATGAAACGCAAATGTGTGCTTAAAGTTAGTTTCAATATGAATAACAATGATATCTACTTGTCGCACTGCCGATGTGTTAGCGGTTAGGTTAGGTGAGGTTAGATCCCGGAGTCCTCAACAAAGCGCTGAGGACGGCCACCGGGGAGGTTTAATAGGTAAAAATCCCTCATAACCCTGTGTCGCTCCCACGGCACCGGGTACCTTTTTAAAGGTTTCCCCCTCGAAACCAAAAAAAGGTTAGGTGAGGTTAGACTATGGTTTGGAGAAAATTTTATAGAAAAAAATTGTAGTTTTATATTTTGGTTAGGTTAGGTTGCATTATTAGTAGTAATAGTTGTATTAGTAGTGAAATCCCGATGAAAGACATTCGGATGAACACCCTTGGGTTTCAGTCGGTAAACGTCCAGCATAAACACTTCATCGTCACCGTGAGTTGCGGTACCTATCCATGACGGATTTCGGTTACATTAGGTTGGATTAGCAACCCAATCTCTAACACATAAGAAAAAATGCAAAAAATTGCATTGCACCGTAATACAAAAAAGTTTCTCGCTGTATTCGCGTCTCGGTACTCGCTGACGATAGGACACAGTTTCGGAAGCCATCAATAGCCTTGTTGCCAATATCCAAGAACTGAATTATTCATTCACTAAGCCACAGTAGCCAGAATTAATACACCTTTGTAACGCTCCTCGAATGTTTAAATCGCTTAAATTTTAATTCTATTCCTTATAAAAACATTTATAATGGGAAGTGTATTTTAGTAGCACAAGAATTTAAATAAGTATATTATTATACGATAATATGTATTTAAATACAAAATTATAACCTATATATGTACTTAATTACAGACATCGTGTCGTGACGTGACGTGTCGGACACGTCCCGCGCCAAAACAAAGTCATTTTGTCCTATACAATTTGTATGAACGTATTTATGTTCCGTAACGCGACCACAGACACGAGCCGTGTCTGTCTAAAAATATATGCACGGGAAAATATGACTATGTCTGACACATAACGTTGGATGTCTGTAAATATAAACGGAGCCTTTACACAGTTTACAAGTTTGATGGATGAAATAAATACGAAACGAAAGTAAATGTAAGATGTCACTGCACTTGACTTATAAATAAACATTAAAAGTACCGTCTGAGGTATGCCCAGAGAATTATGACATTAAGTTCTACAAAAAGCGTAAAAAATGTCTCCTAAGACAGCTATAAGAATCCGACGATACGATGGCGACTTATCCGGTATTCACATGTCGGCGACAACAATTCACCATCAGGTAATCTGTACGCATTACGTCCTAGCTAGCTCCTTTAATAGATTTAAACCTATTTACATGTGTTCAAATAATAATCTCCATAAAAGGATAATCAATCTGTTTACAGCAAAGACTTTTCATTAGCAGTCCATTCAATCTCAAACAACGATGTACGTACCATGAAGAGCAATGACCAAAAAAGGCAAAACCGTCCGGGAGTCCACTATCGATACATTGGGCTACAAAAGCGTGAAGAAAGTGGAGTATTCAAAGACTGGAAAACTTAGAATGTAAAGAATATGGAGGCCGCGTCGTCAAACGCCGATTTGGCAACGTTTTCTGACTTTTAAACTGCGGACGTTAACGAAGATTGACAAGAATCTGTATGTCACAGCCTACATTTGAACGTTATTTAATAATCGCATATTTTCTAACTCAAGGCAATTACTGGTTTGAGCAAACAACGCCGGTGCTATCATAAAATTCCTTCAAATTACTGTTCCTAGATCAATAACCTATTTCTTTCTCAATACAAATCTCCTGTTTTAGTAAAAAGAATTAACAAAAATGCAAGCTACTACAGACTACACACACATAAACAATCTTCAGAGAATATATTCAAACATTTTTATTAACATTATGTCATAGTTTAAGATCATAATTCTCGATGAAAAATATTTTCAAAAAATGGGCGACAATGGAGTTCATACTCGAACTTGAAGTACCCATACACTGTATTTATTCACCCTTTCCCCAATATTACCATTCACCGTTATATCTTCCACATGTTTTATTCTTAGGTAGCTACGAACGAGGACGTTTCTATCGAATGGCCGGGTCTTCCTCTTTTTGGGAGGTTCTATGAGTCGTACGGACAGTATGTCTCTTCTGATTACGTCTAGGGCTGCATGTCGGCATATGTTACTTGAATTTAATAAAAAACCTTTATTTCGTAACTTAATAATCTAACTCAGGTAGAGTAAGAGTCAGGTATAATCGGATTGAAAAACAAATAAATAGGTATTGTCGTTGTATCTTAATCTATAGAAATAAACAAAATTTAAGTGTCAATTTATAGTGGCATCATAACTGCTTTTTAATAAATACATATGAAAGTTATTATATACGGTTGTTGTAACAGAACAAAACAATTATTAAATTTTTTGTGTGTTTGCATCAGCTGATCTCCAAAATAGCTGGACTGATTTTTATGGGATTTTAACTGTCACACAGCTAACATTATAAGGAATAACTTAGGCTAGGTACTTTTATTTTACAAAATGTAGTAGAGCAATTTTTTAAATAAAATCGTTAACTATATCAAATTTCGGTTATATTTGTTTATGTCAAGTAAAATTTTTCAACGTGAGTAAAACCGCGGGGCTGAGCTACTTACTTAAAATAATATGATATTGTACTAATTAAACCCTAACTAATTGCTTTAGTAAGTACCTTTTGACTTTATGCATTATAAAACAAATATTAAAAATCAAAATCAAAATATTTTTATTAAAAGTGGATCCTTTACAGAATTGTTTGTGAACGTCAGGAATTTACTGTGAAAGAAACTCCATAACACACATCTTTTAAATAAACAAAAAATTGTAAATTATATAAAAAGTCATCTTATGTTAAAGAAACAAGTGGAACTGAAATTACTTCAGACCACAGTTTTATCAGCCAAATAATCACTTGTTTTATAGCTTATGCTCTCTTACACGGAGTGTGTTTAATAAACTGTTTAAACTTTCTTTCTGGCAAAGTCACTAAACGAGTTAGTTACTAACCGAGTGTTTACTAAAAACAATAACATTTACAACAACAACATTTTTTGTAGACACAGACATACCACTATTATTAGCAACGATCATCAATACTTCGAATATTTCGATTGAGGTAAAGCCAAATATTCAAATGAGTTTATAAATCGACATTATAATACGAAAAATGCTATTACAGCTCATTAACAATCGAATCGCGTGTATATTATCGAGTTTCCTGTTTGGGATTATTCGCAAATTATATTATAACGGATGTCGTAACACAATATGATATGCAAACGATTCTTGATAGTCGGCGTGCGATGCCCATGCTAAGTTAGTGCTTCGATATTGTGCTTATAGATTTCTATTCGAATTAAATGTGAGCAGGGTTGACATTTATTTATTATTGCAATTCTATTTTTACCTTTTTATATTACAGACGTAACAAACGCACACGTATACCATCTGATGCTAAGTTTTTAACTGCTGTCCATGGAAATCTGTAATCAAACCCAGATAATATTACATTTCTACCTGAGGTCGCCCACACTTGGTTTGATAGCCCTAAGGACTTTATTGGAACGTCTAGGATAGGCATGCAAGCCACGCGTATTATATTTATCTAGTTTAAATAGTTTTTCTTTGTATTGAACGTGTTCTAATTTATTTAAACATATATACAATTATAATATAATTTTCATTTACAAGAACATGTAGGTAGTAGATATACTTAACAATTCCATAAAAATATACCAATGCGTAGATTGCTTAAAAAGACACAATGCAATATGAAAATATCTCTTGTACATGTTGGTTAATACCTAACATGACTTCACGCTACATTATGTCCTATATAATGTAATTGTGACAGAATTTTGTATTTAAGCTGTGCACTGGCAAAACAAAAACTAGACGTCTAAAATGTATCCATTTAAAATCCATCATTCTATCCAGATTTGGCAACCCTAGAGCGTCTCGGACAAGCAGACAGTTTGTATTAAAGGACGTGTTTGTGTGTAGAGGAATCCAGTCGCGTGGCGCCCCACCGCTCACTAATATATATTTCGATACCCAGAACCACTTCATTTATACCATTCCGACAATGCAAAATAGATTTGCAATATATACAAGGCATTAAATTGTAATTTTATTATATAGGTATTCGCGCAAATCGAAACTATTTTCACTATATTATTCTCTAACTGATTCGACGGTAGCGGTCACCACCACTATTATTACGCTTACAGTAGCAAACGAGCGTGCAACCGACCTAGTGATAAGTGAATATTCCGTGGACATACGAGTATGTACTCTATCCCAGACAAGTTTAGATTCTTACCTGAATTCGGTCACAGATCTGTTGCAACCCCTGAGGATTAAGTTGGAAAGCCTCGGATATGTATATCTATCTTACCACACCCTTGAAACCCAAACACAGAACCCTTGAAGAACACCCTTGAACACCACCCTTGAACCCTTGAACACCGCCCTTGAACGACACCCTTCAAACCAAACTTAATACAAATAGATGGCACGGTGGTACCTGTGGACTTGAAACACAAAGTAGTCTAAATTTTAAAACAAATACACGGTATATGTACAAAATATGTACACTTCATCCTAAGAAATAGCAAGACTTCTATGATCTACCACAGATAAAGCTTCTACCGTATTTAATGTCGATTACAGAAATCCATAAACAGCAGTGACTACTAATCACCAAGTGGGAGGCAAGATGAAATGATAATAAGAATCTGTTTAGTATGCCTTCCGGAGCATAGAGTAAACTACCCGTTAATGTGTAACACACATTACACTATGGAAATATAATCTAGCTATAGGGTTCAGTCTCGACGGCTACGCCTAGAGATATATTTCGCAACAAGAAGCTTTTATACATTCCGAAAATTTGAGCGGAATTATATACGTGCAACATGCGCCAAACCTTTAAAGAATTTTAAGAATGTAACTAAACCGTACATTTTAGTCTAATAAATAAATAAAATTGCTGTAATTTTATTTATTTCTTAGACTAAAATGTATTATTGTTATTATTACAAAATAACTTTATTGTTTAGTCTTATTCTTATTTTTGTCTACGATAGAAGTATCAAAGAAACATGCACTTCACCTGATGACAAGTAGTCACTGCCGCCCAGGGACATCTATAAACAACTCCATACAGAACAGCGTTCTCAAGTCATACACAGATGTGTTGCTACTCGTAAGCACTGAGATAGTCGCCTCATACGTTTTTTTATATGATGAAGTAGCAAACCAGCATTTAGTCTATCTGATAGTATGTGGCTACTGCCGCTCGTGTATACCTGTTATCGACCCCAGATAAGATTAGAGTCCTAATTCACGAGTCGCTCACAGATTCGTTACTACCCTTGAGGTCTAACTTAATAACTTTGAACGTCCCAGATAGTTAAGTCTTCCTTACCACACAAATAATTTAATCCCATTTATATGACAGTAAAAAATAAATACGACTTTTAAATCGCCAGTCAATCTTCTTTACAATCTCACACATTTGAATATTCAAACAAAATGTAATGTCTTTATTTAAGGTAAAACTAATATACTT
>DWRA01003252.1:0-12420 GCA_018250295.1 Spathilepia clonius | reverse complement strand
GCTTTGATATCTTCCGTGAAGCGCTGCTAGAAGTATGGGCCAACTCGGTAACGACGATCGAGTCGCTGAAGCGTAAAAAAACGTTAAAAGGATACAGCTCTCAGGAGCGTCAACGCATCTGATCGACTTCAGGTAGGATTCCAGTGTTATTTACGACTTATTCTGTGTAGATGTCTAAAAATGGCGGCGATCATCACCCCATTTACTGTTCCTATTATAACACACGGCAGACATAATAAAAATCTTAGTTACCATATGTTATCATATGATTGATGGCAGTGGCGGATTTACACATTTGTCTAGAACAGATAAGATTGCGTGTCAAAACAAATCGCTGATGTTGCCCCCTAGTAAATGGTTAAAGTAAATCTGTCAAAGAAAAAAAGTCGTTCATAAGTTTGCCGCGCCCAGAATCCGTCACCATAGGCTCCAGCGTACTCAGTCTATTGTTAATCTACCACCAATTAAGGCCTAAAACACGACATAGTTTTTGTAACTGATATTGTTATCGTGATGTGACACGATCGCTGGAGACGTTCGCTTTTGCTGATTTGTGTTTGAAGATTCAAAACGCAGAAAATAGAGTCCATTGTGATTGTATCGCCAATTTTCACTACACGTCATACCGTGCAGTGGCGAATTTATACACAGGCTGGAGCGTTGGGTGACAGGCTTTAAGGCAGCAAATTTGTCAAAAATGTCAGAGACTTAGTTTGTTCTGATCTGACCAACCTTGAACTGGGATATTGAATTCAGATAAGAGGTCGGTAGGGGCAGCAAAATTTGAATAGCCTACTGGTGGAATATATAAATCCGCCACTGGAGCCGTGCATCGTGACCCTGTGATTATTTACGATACGTGTCGCAAATTTTCACGACACGATACCGCTGAGACCGTGTCACGACACGATGCAATGTTTTTGTACCAATAAAAAAACTGACAAACTAAAAGTTATGTGTAACGCAGTTTTGTACGATTTTTAATGAAACCTTTTCATTTAAGTTCAAAATCCGCCCGAGCCACTAATATCCGACATATTAAACGCTACTTCAAATTTATAGAAAAAATCTATCCAAATTTCAAAGATCAAACAAGATTAAGAGTGAAATATTAAATACAATTTCTAAGCACCCCTAATTAATATCAGTAGATAAAACACACATTAGAATTAACAATTCTTATACTAGGTATATACAGGTCAATCTAATGTAACTCGGCTCAAACAGGGTTATTTAGGCCCGAGAACATGCCGTGGGTTAACCTAACTAACTAAAACTCAATCCTAAACAAACTATATACCAACTTAGTTATAAATTATAAATACGTCCTTTCAGTTGACTAGACTATGACAAACTAAACTTGATATGTCAAAATAATTCCAACCGATCACACATCGGCCCTTAACAATTCAAACTACCGCCAATTCTGCGCTTGTCTATGGAATTGATTCCATTTTTGAAATTAGCCAACGCGCAAAATTAACGTCAGTCATAGAGCAGCTAGTCTTATGATCTTTGTCTTTTTAATTGATACGTCATTGTTTTTTCCAGATCGTAAAACTATTGCATTATGAAATTTAGTACTAAAATCGGTAATGGTGTGATTAAAGATATTGTCACACGATGAGGCACTGGTCTTACTTTGTATTACAGGGTTGGTTCTACTGAACACTCTTCAGTTTTAACTACGAGACTATAATACTCTTATGGTAATTTGAAAAAGCACTTTTTCAGACCAAATTTGTTCCAAATGACGCCTCCTGATAAAACATTGGCAGTAATCGTTAACCATTCAACTATTTTTGTACCGTACATTGTTGTCAGATAAAATCGATTTCTACCAATTTTCCATCAAAGACAGTAGTGACATCTATAAAAACTCATCTGTCACAAAAGGCGGGAAAACTGACAGATCTAAACAAGTGCCTTACACAATCTATGGATACTTACGGATTAACAAAATCTAGTGCATCCCAGTGTCGTGGGATATCTTAAGAGAACCAAAATTACAATGGGTGACTAAATTTCAGTCTATCATTTATCAAGGAAGACGAGTCAGTAACAATGACATTACAAAATACTTAATTTACTTTGTACTGCTACAGAAGGGGTCTCTATCCGTTGTAGTCCGTTTACAATAACATCTAAAATACACTACGAATCAACTAATTCGATAAACAAAGTCGAGACCACCATCAAATATCAAGTATTCCAACGGGATAAATAAAATTGTACAAAAAATATTGTCTCCATTTCCAAATTTCTAATCTTTGGTCCGTTTTCTACTTCTAAAACGCTAGCATTTTCATCGACAAAGCAATTTCATTTTTTTTTAATTATCCATTTCAAAAAAAGTGAGCTAATAAGGCACAGTACTGTGTCTTAGGGGGTTCCATAGTTGATATGCCTTCGTTCTAAAACCTCTACTCATTTCTACGGTTTCACTACGAAATTTTAAATATAAATTCTTTCAAGCAACTGTCATTACTCCGTTTTGATCACAATAGTCGTTTACAAAGAAAAAAATCGACTATACCATTCACTACTCGAATTTATTTATAAAACCCAGCACCCAAAACCACTTCTATCATCTACTTAACTATATACTGGGATGCACTTCACTAAAACGTACCTACGGAAAATAAAAAACTAAGCAGCGATGAAAAACAATACTGATAATGACTAGATCGAAATGATTATGTTGTCATGCCGTTCGTTAAGCGCTTCCACAAGATTCCGGCTGTCTGTGTAATGATGGAAACGTTCTCAGTATTGTTTCACCACAGTTTAAAACAATCTTCCGTCTTCGATCCACCGGCAGCGCCGCTCGGCCGCCGACATGCACGCCACCAGCCGCTCCGTGTCGTCATGCATCTATTTCCAAATAGGGTCTGATACTCTTCAAACTATCCACAAAATTACTATGGTCTACCAAAAATCTGGGTTTCCCTCAAAACTAACTAATAAAGAAAAAACTGGCGCCCAACGTTGGGACCGGAAGCTCACTCTAAACTACGTCGTCAACTGGATTAAAAATGTCTGGATACTAATGTAATAATAAATGTTAGGTAAAAAGCGATAAATGAAAGATCAGCTGTGTTTTGTGTTACCATTTATTTCTAAATCGTCTAAGTGAAGATGAACCATATATAAATTTTATTTGAAGGCTGAAGGAGGCGCGCGGCCCGCACTACTGCGTCCACTAGCTAATTGCCATAACGGCTGTACTAATTACTATATCTAAAGACGCCCCTTTTGTTAGAACACGATTCTACATCGAGTATTTTCATCCAAAAAAGGCGTATTAGTACCAAGTTACACACGTATGACTACAATTATTGCCGGTTCACTATTACAAAACATTCAATTTTTTTTGCGACTGAAGCTAGATAGGGAGGTTCCGTTTGCATAGACTGAGGATACAAATGCTTAGAATTTATATAATAGTTCAGACAGGATTTATTTCACACTTGAGAAATTTTTAAATATTGTAGAACACAATTAAGTTAATTACGCAAACTTAAAAAATCACTATAATTTAAAATTGCAAATGTTTCAAACTGGAAAAATTATAATTAACAAATTTATCATTCTAATATTTCCCGGGAATTACAGTTTACACACATTTTCTAATATGACAAACGAATAATTTAAAATCTGACCGTGTTTTCTAGAACATCAATTAAAAACTAAGTTCCAACTGCTTTAAGTTTAAATAAAGTTACAAAAACAGTCTATGCTCTGAAACATCATCTGACGCACTTAAAATACAGACTACTGGTACAGCTACAAACCCAAATCCTTATCTACAGGTATTCCAATATTATACATAGAAAAAATACCCCTTAAATATTGCACAATAATCACGTTTAGCGATCCGTGTGGGTAAAAAAACAGCCCGTAACTACAATTCTATTTTATCGTCGATAAATAAATTTAATCTACTATAAAATGCAATTACAACCAAAATATACAAATGAAAGGAATGTAAGTACAGCCTATATGATTCAGTTTAGCTTTCCGTAGACACTTCTAGAATGTCGCTCACATTTTTACAAAAATAACGCTCATTTCGCAAGAACAATTGAAAATATACTCAAATATACTCCAATTATACTGTACTTGGTTATATTTCGAATTTATTTTCCCAATAACTTCCGAAATAAACGCGATTGCAAAAGATATAGGTGACTGAAAACCAAATCGCCAATACGAGAGATCGAATATTTTAATACAAATCTAGCAAGAACATGTTGTGCCTTATCCGTTGCACTGATCGGAGACGCACTGTGAGAGATAACTAGGCCATAACATTTACTAGCAAAAATCTTCGTTGCCGTCCGGCAGTCGAGCACTGAGCTTAAACAGAAAACACTCTCACAGCGCGTAAGTACAATGGCCGCACGCCCCAAGCGACGGCGTGAACGCCCTACGTTAAACAAGTTAATCACATACTCTCACTTATCAACAAGTGTCCCTTTATCACGATTTAAAATACATATACCAACACGCTACTGAATACACCGATTCCTATTATACAAAAATATTGTAATATTCCGTTATGTGTGTATATCTAACGTACATTGCGCGCGCTGCTGTGCACTTTCCCTACCGAAGAGGGTGCGTTCCTTTACACTTAGTGACATAGCCGCAGCGCGCGCGTGCTGTTATAATAATAATATAATTAAATTTATTGCTTTCGGTTAGTCATACTTATTACACTATTAATATTGGTATGTAAAACTTCAAAATCACTACACTACGTCACTACTCTAGCATTTGCCGTACATTTAAAACACACAACATAAATTTAATTTTTTTTTTCATTATAACATACTTTATATTATACCAATCCAAAAATTGTATATTAATCCATGTATATATTATAACCTTAGTAATAATTAAGAATATATTTTCCATTTTTTTTTCACATTGGTCCAGTGTATCCTGGAATCGCGAAAAGCAAGAAGGAACATCACTAGTGTAATGTTGCCGATGCTGTGCTATGGCATGTGGTGTATGGCACATCACTACTGCGAAGCTTTTTCTATAGAATAGAAACATACTACAATCTAAGCATAGTATTGAGCAAGATTAAGACTCTGTATTTCGAAATTTCTCCAAAACAACTTTCGAACACTTCAAAAAAACTAATTAAAAATGACTAGAGAGGAATGTATTTTCTTATGGCAACAAAGTATTAATTTAGCGTCTTAGTTGGCAATGTTCATTATTATTGTCTTATTCTTAAGCTACTCGGCATAACATAGCGGTTTTCTCAATTTGGCAATCTGTTGACTACATCAATTGACACGCCATCTTGTTCTCAACCATAAAATGGCGTCGGTCTACATCCCTGACACTACGTTGACGCTGTCTTCGAAAAGGAATCATCACTTGAGCAAATGGAAACATTTTGGCTACGTATTTGGCCGTCTTTGGCAAATTAGATTGAAACCAGGAAGACTGTAGGCCTCAAGCGAAGCGTCACTACAAGGTATATACTACGTGCCTACTTCTGGAATATTCCCCTCAGAGACGCGTCCGGCTGCGGGAGGAATACTCTTAATAGCACGTTTCACAACCACCGTGTGGCAAACGCCTGTTGAAAGAATTGACAGTGAAAATTGGAAGATACATGTTCTGTTCATTTTTACAAGTCCATGCCACCATGCCTTACGCCTACGTTGTAATTCAGAGTCGAAGAGTGTTAGTCACGAGTGTTCAAGACGCATAACTACTATATAATACGCATGCCTTCAAGAGCGTACTACTAACTTACCATTCCTTCGTCCCCACGCTTAGAGGTTTGGCGCCCGACGCGGGGCCGGCATCGCTCGCGCAAATCAATCTACCGATCATTATTCAACGTGCATACTAAGCTAGTTGTGAGGAAACAAACCACACCCCGGCAAAGGTACTACCCCGCGCGAAATAAAACACATTTATTGTTCTAATATTATCCATGTAATGACACATCAAGTATCTAGGTGCTCGGTTACATACAGGTATGTACGGGCGAACCACGCTAAATACAAATCTACATCTAAGCTACGACCGACGCTGGCTGCCGGGGCAGCGCGCGTCGGTGTTGCGTCATCGAAATACACTGTGGTTTTAGAGAAAATAAAATATATATAAATAAATTTTTGTTAGCTCGCCCGGAGTCCGTTCCGCTCGCAAGCTTCCCGACTCCGAGCATATACATAGGGTATATGAAAAAAATTAAGTACATAGTTCAAATTTAGGGCAACTGCCGCCGTTATCTAAAACTTTGGCAAGATACCAAGCGGCCGCCCCGGGGTTACTAAAAGTGTAAGACATCACAATCAATAATATTATCAACCATCTAATACTGAAAATTTCAGGAAAAAATGCTAATATACAAAAGGGTGTTATCATTGGGCGAGGCGGTCGGCGTTTTGCGTGTCAAAACAACATTATTTTAACGTAAAACAAATCGGGGCTCCTTGGAGCCGAGAATAAATATCAATCATCAGTTTACTGACAATACTGTACTGTAGTTTGTAAAATACACCACTGTGATGAAAAGAAATAAATTTTACACAGCGCCGATGTCAAGTACGCGACACAGATGGCGTTAATTACACCAAAAACTACCCGCGTTCAAATTTGTAAACATACGAGACACGCAAAACGGGACAATCGCTTTTAATCTCAGGAGGTTTCTAGCCTACTTATATTAAGAATACTGCTAATAATAATAAGGGTATGTGTTTACATGTGAAATAGCATTCAAAGTGTCTGGCGCGTGGAAAATGTAGGCAAATAATCATTTAAAACTAAAATATAATATTCTTTAACTAAAGTAAAAAGATGCCAAATGCGGGAGGGGCATACTAACAAAATAGAACTACAAGAAAAAATCGATTAAATGAGGGTATTTTAAAAAATATTTTATTTTTTGTTTAGATGTATTTTCAAGTTTACGGTACACTAGTTAGTGGCACACGAGCATGTATTGCATTATGACTAATGAATGAGATTCAATGCCACTACAGCATCCTAAGGAAATGTTGCGAGTGTACTCACTTGGCCATCAAGTGTCTAATATGCTGTAGTCTATATTCTCAGTGTTACAATAAAAATATTAATTAATTAAATGTCAATTGGATGAAACGTAAAACTATATATTATAGTTCGAAAAGTAGTAAGAATTTTTATAAAACTTTTTATCCCGAATTGCGCATGGGAATTTCATTTCATAATAAAAGTGCCAAACAAGCATAGTCCACCTGACAGTGAGTGGCTACTGGCCACGGGCATCAGTAATCACCGCCAGGAAAGAGTCCTACCAGGAATCGGCCCCAAATGTTGCTACCTCCAGAGAACTAAGCTTGAACGTCTCGGATTGTCTCTCACCACACCAGAACACAGCAGCGCTTAAAACTGTTGTTATTACACTGAAATAGGTGTGGCGGTTGTGTCCCCGGAGTCACCATCCCACACTTGCCGCGACATATATACGAATTTATTAATTTATATATAAAAAATACACGTTTCCACGCACCAGACAAACATACCAAGTGTGCCGACCTCAAAAACTGCAAGGAATGTGGTCGACCAAGCTACCGCATGCACTCTGCACTACACAGGCCGCCCGACTTTGCCCAACCTTTTATATTACGGAAACACTCACACTAAGTACATTATTGTCTCAATGGCTCTAGTTAATTGAGCTTTTTGATATTTTTCGGTAGATACTTCTGAAGCAACGAGTAAACGATGACGCCACGATTCAGTCCACAAGAACCAAATACTAAATTTCATTGAAGATATGTACTCAGTTTTGAGCACTGAGTTTATGCCAGTGCTTGGGAATCATAGTTGGAACTAAAGTTACGACGTTCATAGTCCTGACTTGCACTCTACCTTCATATATTAAAGCAAGGGTGCTACTGAAAAGGGTTCTAAGCCCTTCAATCGCCAAGCCCACCGTGTACTCGTTTTAGTCATCCATTAATCACGTAACACAAATTTACTTGCCAAACACTTATTTATTACTTTTTATGTATCGGAAATACTTATCATTTGATATGACAAAATAAACCCACCCTTACTAAACTCTCCTCTTTTAATCCACCCCCTCCCCTCGCCTGAAATCTGTAGGTAATTAATGGATGATTCCTTCGTAACACAGGTAAATATAGGAGCAGGGATGAATATGATTGAAAACGTACACTAATTTGGATATTTAAAATTGGCAACATTATACACGTACAACCCTTGCGCGATAGCTCTGGAACTGACCAACACAATGGCCCTTTTGATTTTTGAAGTCTTTTTACAAGCTTTTATCAAACTAGAGTCAAACTTGTAACTAAATTTTGAAGTAGTTAACCCCTATCGATTAAGCTGGAACTTTGTCTACGAGTTTGGTTTAGATGACAATGCATTAGCCTAGTACGTCATTCTAAATCCAATATGGCGGTCGCCTAAGATGGCAGGCTAATCATTATATACTCTCCCCCATGACACGGGTACTAAATGAAAGGGTTTTCTGACAAGAACACTTAAAGTTCAACATTAAAAAAAAGGAATACTACTCATAATGATGTTAAAAAGATTATTTTTAAAACATTTTTCAATACAAATCTATTATTTCATACATAGTTGGGTACTCGTCCAAAAAAATGTTTAGTATAGAGTATTTTATTTTTTATAAATACGATATTAACGTCTCTGAATCGGGAATCAAATTATCCTCACGGTATAATATCGCCAATTTTGATAAATATTGCCATAGAAGCCTACAAATTCAATCCTATACTCCACCCCGCTCCAATATTCCCAAATGAATGTATTTCTATTCCAAATTTCGATTTTTGAGCCTTTGAACGACATCTTTATCGTTAGCTAAATTTATTGTTGAATTTTGTCATTAAGTACTCGACAGGGACCACGTCCCAAGTTCCACTTAAACCTAGGAATTGCACAAACACAACCATTAATCGTCTTTTTAATATTTTAGATTATTATCATAATTATAATATTAATACTTTTCTAATCACAGTGTATACCATTCTGAGTATTGCTTGAAGATACTACCACTAAACGGGGACAAATTAAGTACGTAACTTACAACATCTAAGTCCAAATAGTAAAAAATATAACTAAAATCTCATAGTTACAGATATGTTTCAAGGAAAATATAGCTTAAAGAATTTGAAATTCAAATCGGGCTCCTTCGATTCGCTAAAGTTCGATACTTCTTTTACCGTTAAAATTTGAATAAACATTTCGTTTAATGCCAAAGTGATTTACATCGAAAAAGATTTTTTAACTTTCTACAACAAGTTATGACACGATTACAAGCAAAGAAGCCCTTATTATTACAACAACAGTACCAAATACGAAATACCGTCACGAGTAGATAAAAAAACTTACCTTTGCGTCTAAAAAAAAATAATAAAAAATACGTATGTATACATTACAAAACGAGAAATCCAAATAGAATAATCAATAGACGATGAAAACATTCCCAAACCCATACAAACACTAACAATATATTGACGTACATATTTTGGCGCCCAACGCGGGGCCGGGCCGAGTAAAGTCGGGCGGCGGTCTCTATGGCGGCTTAATACTTAGCTTATTGTCTTAAGACACTCTGGGTGTTAGTGCGCATTCCCTGATAATTGCTAAACTAATTAGACGTACTCACTAAAATCGCCCGAATGGCGTCAGCTGCGCGGTAACGCTGCCAAATCTAATGGCATACACCATTTCAATTGTTTCCAAGCTCTCCAATGTTATACGCGATTTTGCCGGATAACATCTACCGCTCTGATAACGGCACGCGTTCCCCGCTCAGCTTCAACCAATAGAATGGACATTGGATCTTGTCTTCCCCGTCGTATAGCCTCTTAATAACGCATTCAAATACAAAGTATATCATATATAAAACAATATTCCAAACGCTACACATACGTAGAATCGCAGTAATTGCACACAGAAATACTTATAATACAAATAAAAACTAATATAATCAAACCATTTCAATTTACAATCAAATCTAAGAACAATACCCACACCACACTGACTACCCACATATTTTGAGACAAAATCCAACTACAGCGGACCTGCGGTAATGGGACCAATCTTTTTTAACGCAATTTATTGATTGTAGAGTACCTTTTTGAAAAGCTTGTAATCAGTTTATTAGAGTTATTGTTATGTGACATCGCGTTCAACACAAGCGTAACCAACGTACGCCGGCTCAAACTGCTTGGCTTTCACTGTCTTGTGAATTACAAGCATAGGCCAGATTGCCGCAGATCCACCGCACCATTCTCAGTAGGGCATCTATATTCTACATCTTCATACATAAATGGCATGTAATGATTGCTTTGAGTAAGATATGTATGAGAGTGTGAGCGAAACAGGCGACGCCGGGTGACGCGCGGCGTCCAGTGACGTCATCGCCGCCCACGCTAGCGTATCAATAGCGACGGCCTGGCGGCTGGTTAGGGTTGCCATTTTATTTTTGATTTTTGAACTTCTTTTGGAACTTTTGGGAAATATTAAGTGTTTTTTTTTGGACAAAATTGATTTTAAATCGACACTATTGAATGTTGGGGAAAGTTTGGAAGGAAAAAATATATTTTTTCATGTCTTTGTTAATTTTTTTATTAACATTTCTATTTTTTTTTTTCAGTGAAGATGCTACCAACAGGTATGTGCAAATGTCAATGTTAAAATTGTCATTTTATTAATAATTTTATTTTCAGGGCTTAAAAAGAATCAACAGTTTTGTGTTTCTGTAAATGGTGTCAGCAAGAAGATTATCATATTTTTTAGGTAGCTTTATTTGTACATTACAGGGGAAAAACAATATAATTATTTATTAAGTTAGTTTAAGATATAATTTAAGTCTGTTTGAATTTACTTTTGGAGCATTTTAGAATAGATCGGAGTGTTTTTAGCGTGGCGCGAAATCGCGCGCCGATGTAACACATACGCTTGTAACACACGTTCGTAGATTGATAAATTACGCTAAATACGCTAAAAAAGCATACATGACTTTTGGCGTAACGTTTTGATCAAGTATTCAGTACTATAACAGCCAAACCAGTACAAAAGTAGCCAGCCCTGATAAATGTTATACTATTCTCTTGACAACTCAGCATTTGTGGTGGGAGATCGGTGGAGGTGGGAGGTTCCGTATAAATTGCCACCCATTCTTGTCTAAATTACATTTGTATATTGTGACACTCATTTCTATTTTCGGCTTGAATTAATAATACTATATTTTTCTATGGCATATTCATTATTTATGGCATATGAGACCAACGCAATTACCTGCCGACCTGTACACAATGTCTAGATAAACAGATGCCTTTCTATGCTAAGGACTACGTTCATATGAAATAGGGGTATCATACACGATGTAATGTCGTGTGTCTACTTGCATCGTTATTAATTACCACACGACTGGGTCGTGGTACGATGTCGGAACAAGCCACGATACCACGTCGTGTCATCTTTCAAATAAATTTGATATATCGTCAACCCATTACTGTCCCACTGCTGGGCACGGGTCTCCTCTCAGAGTGAGAGGGGTTGGACCAAATAAATTTATTACTGTTATTTAATTGCATACATATTTTTATGCTGTGCAATTCAATTTGCATTGTCGAAATATTTGTTGTAATGTTATTTTTAAGGGCATTTTTTACATAATTTATTAGTTAGGTGTTTATTTACACTGGTAGATTTAATAGGACTGGGAAATTCAGACTTTAAGAGCTGACGTAGATACAAAAGTTTCCAAGTGTATGATCTACGAAAGGTAGGTTTTGTTAGTATTTTTTTTTATTCATAATAACGGTGGGATGATTTTCATTTACACATGTGCATCATACAACTTGGCTCATGCACTGCCGTGTGACACTTATTTTATTTTTCAATTTTTTTTAAGTCGGAACTGAAAATATTTTTTAAGTAGGCAGGATGTATAATCATTAATTTATTTTAAAATTACCCAAGTCCCGTTTAAGTATATAGTTATCCACATCAAATATAATATTTTGAATTATTTTATATTTTATTACTGGGATTATTTACGCAGTTGTCACTTTGACGTCCGCCATTTTGTAAGTTTTCACGATACGCTAACGACAAGTAAAATATATTAACAGTAAATAATATCAAAATTGGAAGGACGCGGTTTGGCACAATTTACTTTTTAAACTGTTCAAAAAATGGCACGAAAATATAATACTGACTCGAGACGTATTATTATTTAATTGCAAAGCACAGGTTAAACATAATAGGGGGGGGGGGGGGCGTTCGCGCCGCCCCCGGCTTCCCCAGACCGCATAGATATTGTTAACTTTTCAATTTAAATAAATAAAAAAACAAAAAATGGCTTTGAGATTCATTGGGTACACTTCGCGA
>DWRA01003251.1:0-12420 GCA_018250295.1 Spathilepia clonius | reverse complement strand
GTCAAGATTTTACCACCACTTCACTAGGTGTTTTGTTATGGAGAAGAAGTGGCGAAAGAAACTCCATAACACACATCCCATATGGAATGGACTACATGACCACTGCTCCGTTTAATACGATGTAGTACGGTTCTGTTGTATATACAGTGCCTGTTTGTTTAAAACGACGACCGTCATATTACTATAGTAATAAGTAGTGCAGTAGTATGGAGTTAGGCTCCTCGTTTTCAAAAATATATAATACATATATTTGTAATAAATGAATATTTTATTTAACGGGGAAGGAAAATATCAAAAATAAAGCAAAATGATTCAGTTTTTTGGAGTGTTTTGAAAAGTTTTCAAAGGGTGTAGTTAAGAATAAACCTACTAACAATGAATTTACCCTTACCCACACGGCTTACATATAGTAATAGGACAGTAATAGTTATTTCCGAAAGCAGTGTGAAGTCTGGAAACACTCCATTGACTTAAATGGTAAATCATGCATAATGCCTGTTATTTTAATAGTTCTAGTCATTAAGGAATATGATAGCAACAAGTATCTAAATGCTACAAAAAGGTACTATATTAAGTAAAAAATAACAATAAAATTAAATGATTTCGTTCATTTTTGTTTAAATTTCAGGAAATAATAAACATTGGCCGAAGTACGGCGGCGCGCGCCGGCCATTGGGTCCGGTTATTTACAAGCGGACTTTTATTTATTTATTTGGTAGCTTAACAAAGGAATCACATAGACTCCTACATTATAAATTATTATAAGCGTATTTATTAATACGCTCATACGCCCAAGTAGTTATAAACTTGAATAATTACTCTAGGTATTAAGAACAGTAATCATGCAATTTTATAAAAGTTTATTTATTTATTTGCCAAAATATAGAAAACAGAGAATACGTACTTTTACAGATCTATTTTATCTACGAAAAGCATTTAGGGCTACACATAATAATTTACTCAGTAATATTGAGAACTTAAGTAATATATTTCAGACAGATAAATTTGTGAGCTAGGCATAGATTATCAGAGTGGGTTGCACATGGATTGGTTCAACTGTTATTCTCAACAAATAATATAAGATATACGACCTTACCATACATTATGAATATATAGGATTGAGGGGTGTGGGGAGATGGACCTTGGGCGATGGGTAACACACAAATACAATAGACTACACAAACGCGTGGGTGGGCCTTGAGTAGATATTTGAAATGGTCATACATTTTATACGTGGGAGATCGAATCTGAACCTCTTAAAGTGTGAGACTGGTACGCAATGATACCGCACTACTATGTACCGAATGTTGAAATGGTATATTATGTTACGTATTAGCTGTCTATTTAGATACTTCGTCCACGTCCGGCCCGCATTTAGCATACAGTGCACGTCCCACAGATAAAACTGTGCCAACTTCCCAACAGTGGACTATTATTGCTTTGCACTTCTTCCTATGGGATTTATTGCTATGGGTTTTGTTGTTTTGGGGTAAATTCTATTTTAAATATTAATTTCATTTTATCTGAAATAACTTTTACCTAAATAGTTCGTTTGCGTAGAATAATATGTTTATGTCCGTAAATAAAGCTTTAATATGCCTAACAGTGGTGAAACCTGCGAATAAACTATGTATTTTTTTTTTGGTGTATATTAGTCAAAAATGACAAATTATAAAAAAAAAATTACACACGACAGCTTGCAGCGCTAATTTTTAGTCCTTAAACTTCGTAGTCAAGTTACTTCATAATAGCAGTTCAGATTTGGCTAAACCGAAAGTTCTAACCTAAGTCCGTATCCGGTAATTAGTTGAGCGACATGACTTTAGTTTAAAACTCCTTACGTGAAGCGGAAAGCGGGTTAATATCCAAGAAAATTGAACTCAACATGCGAAAAGTTTTATGAAGTTTTCTATGGTATGTGCCGTAACTTGTTTTTATACAGATTTTAGTTGAAATTCGGGGCTTTATGTATATTTTTCGCTCACACATTACCAATTATGAAGTGAAAAGTGAAAGACGGAATTAAATTAAATCCCAGTATTTTTAATGCAACCCCGTACAAGTTTACCCGTAGACAATATACAACTTTTTACACATACATAGGTATACGTATAAGTCTATTATGAAGCATGTGATTATTTTACTGACAAAATTGTGTAGTCTGAAATAACTCTAGCTCCACATGCTCTATTAGCGAAAGATATCATTGTATACAAAACGTATTTAAAAGATGTATGTTATGGAGTTTCCATTGCTGCTTTTCTTCCATTGCGAAACACCTTACGAAGAGGGGCAAGGGTTTATTTTGAATAAAATATTTTGATTTGATTTCAAATTTGAATAGTTATTCATATATATTTACAGATATATTTTTATATTCCAAATATAATTTTTCCGAAGTGTTATTAACTTTCTCATCGATATCTTCAACCTTATTCTAAAGCTTTGAAAATTCGTTCGTCGGACGTGGAGTAAACATACCCCGCAGTTCCCTGGCGCGGCGCCAAGCACTGCCTTACAACTTTGTTAAAATGTTTAACCTCCAACTTTGCATTTGAATATCCTGGAGTTTTTTAATTACCTCCCACAATAGACATCTTAACCGCACTTTAATTCTGCATTCTCGTTTCATTCATTCTTTTTAATATCACGTTGAACGTGTTCTCAAGTTGTTACAGTTCTATTACTTTGCGCACGCGGATTTGTTTGCTATTTATTCAGTTTTTAATTAAGCCTTAAGGAATTCCAGAAGCAAAAATGGATTTAGTACGTAAAGTAACCTTTCAATCAGCATTTGGTCGAAGATCACAAAAATCGACAAAAATAAATTAATATTAACTGTTACAAACTGTTAATTAAAAAACTCAGATATGTGAACACCTCATATATGCATGTATATAGCATTCTACTCACTGTACCAACACATGACGGCTTTGCTGTAGTAAGACAGAAAACTTATGGTGGGAGTATAAGAGTGTAAGCCTACACACAAACGTGCGCGCCAGTAAACACGCACGCACGTACTCATATACACATACACATATATAATCATTTAATTTGGTTCCGTATGTAACTTAGCTCAATGAGTTTCATTATGTTGATGACGACGGCTGTAGTAATGTAATATATTTGAAGTGTTAATCTCTGTGCGAGAGCGCTCGTAGGTCCTTGTAACTTATCTCATAACACTCACTTGGTGTTATAGTTCAAATAAATACCATACTCAAGGTAATTTACTTTCTTTCGATGTATTATACATTCCTAAAACCTAGCTACCGTAGCTACCTTTTTCCCGTAGATGTCGTAGATTAACTAAAGAGTTTAATCGAGAAGATACGTAGCAGAGTCTTCCTACAAAGTCATCTTTTGCATTCACCAAAGAGCACAGTTACTAATTCAAAATTTACTTATTTACAGAAAGTTCATATCCAGGAGAGGAATTGTAGAAGTACTTACATAATTGTATTACTCTTCTGGTGTAATCAGGACTAACTTTATTGTATTGTATAGTTTATTATCAAGTTACAAAAGGAACGCAATTGTAAAACACACTAATCCGAGTTTTAATTAAAGATAGAATCTAATGTTCCGAGAAAATTAAAGTGAGAACATAAATCAACTGAAATACACGCGCAATGTTAAGCACTACCTCACTTACAAATTATGTTGTGTGGTACAAGGCACAAACATGTTTCACTGCAAATCTATTTAATCGTTAATCCTTTGTATTTATTTCTAAGTACTTATTCACATAGAATATAGTTAGTACGACCACTAGTTCATAGTAGGTACTCCTTTCCTCTTGGAGTAATACCCACCATACTCCACCGCGCTGGTCAAGTGCAAATTAGTGGACTTCATATACAACTTATAGAACATTTTTTTTAAAAGCTCTCAGGTGTGTAGCTTTCCTCACGATGTTTTCTTAAACCTTAATGGCAATTGTTAATAGATTTCTAAACAATAAAAAAAATCTGTGTTTTGAAACTCATATTCATCGGTTGATAGACCGTCATTCAACCTCTTCAGAGCTTCAACAGAGGCTCTTTCACATAATGAGGATGGCTGAGCATAGCCTGTTATGTGGATTAGTTCGTCGTAGTGCTGTAAGGTGAATTAGATTGTAAAAAAAATCTCATGGAATTATCAAACCAGTTTTGTCCAGCTTGATGGACTTTTCGTTCTTCTTTTCCCACCTATCTTACTTTGGATGGAAATCTCTACCTAACAGTGAGAATGTACTGTGTTGGAGAAGATCTCGTGAGATGAGTAATACTAAAATCAATGATGCATAATAAAATATATCTAGTATTAAAAATAAATTAAAGTAACGAAAATAATAATAATACAAATAAACAACATTTTATTTCCGCCTATGATTTGATCCAATAGGTATTTGTGAAACGACGTTGCAAGGATAGAGCATTCGGGCGCGATCAGGGAAATTAAACCTTTGGCATCCGTTTACAATCGACAGAATCTGTTTATTGCCCCTTCCGACTGATATAAACTATTTAATAGATGCACTTGGTCTTAAATTTCCAAGACATTCAAATTGTTAAAACATGTGACATCAACAAAATAAGGCACTGAATTAGTCGTTCTAAAGTGACTTATATAGTCACCGCCATATATGTATCTTTCAGTTGGTCCACCTGCTTTATCGCTTGGATATGAGTTACGATATGGTTAAGATATAGCTTGAGTAGTCGATACAATTTAACTGTGAAAGTGTAGTCGATTTTAATAGTACTTACGGTTAAATAGCATTACTTGACAGTGATATAGGGACTAGCAATCTACGTATGTCTCAACATAGAGATGAAGTCTTGTTCCATTGAAAATCAGATAGGCGCGTATATTTTGATTCATTTCGAAACAATGACTGTAATTCGTCACTCATTTTCCTCATGAACGAATTAACTTAACATATTGCTCCTAATCTATCGCATTTGTCGACTATCTCACTCGTACATAAGGAAGTGAGTGAGATGGAAAGTGTAATCAAACGATTGAATAGCGTAGCGTGGTACAATGCCATTCGAATTAGGTTCATCGAATCGTATTGTTTGCTCGTGTCCCTTCTTTGGCTTACGGTTACTTATAATTATATATCATTATATTACTTAATAGCAATACTTTGAAAAGTAGCACTACCACCATAGTGTGCCCTAGTGCATAAAAAATGTTTTTCTGTTATGTTCTCTATCGAATGGCAATCTAAAGCAAATAAAATTGGAAGATTTCAAACGCATAATATACAGTGATACATAGTACGTGCTGTATTGGTGATACAAGTATACATGTATGTTTGTATCTTATATACATATTTTCTATATTCTAGGCCGATAAACTTTAGAAGATAAATTACTCCAGAAAGGCATAGGTCACGTAAAATCTTCGAATCGCGAAGCTCAGTCAGAAACAGATAAAAGTAAATGAACGTCGAGTAACAAGTATAACTTAATAGTGTGTATTTGGCGTATTGCCATATGACCAGCTATTGACAGCGCACTTAGTGTTGTTGCGGCGTGTGCGGCCGCCGACCGGACAACTGAGCCCGGCCACTTCCATTTTATGGGCCACTGGCTTCATGCTCGGATTTACATGTACACGCAATTGTGGACCGGGGATACTTAGCTGAGTACGTCTTGTCATTTACAAGGTAACTGTGCAACATTTTCAAAGTAAACTAGATCCACTAGTTTGAAACACACTTATTTAGATATACTTCCTTAGACAATTAAATTAAAACTGCCGTTATGGATGCCGTGAACATAGAAAGACGAATCCAACTACACTTTAATCGATAACAGAAACGTAAATTCATTATTAATATGTTTAACTTAAAATCAAATGCAGGATTTTTTTATATCTCCGATGGATATGGTATGGTAACGCTTCACCACGCTAACTAACGAATACTAAAGGTTTGGTAACTAATAAAAATCATCGAAGGCACTAAATCGCTATTGCAATAAAATGATTTACCTTGTAAATAATCTACACTTAACGCCTCTTATTTTAGATGACTAGTGAAATCATCATAATACAATAGTAATTATACGAGTGCAAAACTTAACATATGTATCTGATCGTCGTTTTTATTTATTGTACTTGAACGTCGTTTTTGGACTAGAAGCCAGACAACTGCGCCCAGACGATTGGTATTTATGGGCCATTGGATTTATAGCTTGATTTAGTTCCCATGTTTCTTAGTAAGCTGCGAATTTAACTTTGTACTAAAATAGTGCGACAGATTTAAATATAGAATGTAAATAAACTATTTATCTGAACCTTTAGTTGCTCTATATGTGTGGGTTATGTATGGTACTGTATTTATTTTCCTCTCAATTTAGTCCTCAGAGCTAGCAACGTAACCGTAACTGATCTCAAATAGGATTCCAATGCAATTTCTATCGGGTTACAGATCTCTGTGGACCGCTTAACATCAGGTAGAGTGAATGTCCGACTCTGTATATAAAACAAGTGTCTTTTAGCAAGCATTCGTGTATCTATAACGGAATTCTATATTAAGATACGTTACTTTTAAAATTTTATCTAAATAGGCCTACAAGAAATATTGTCCCGCAAATAAAATAATAAAAATATTATAGACTATGTCGGGAATATTATGTATGTACTTAAATATTTAATCTTTGAAAATAATAAAGTAGAGTAAAGTCCGATTGCCTGAGTATCTACTAACTACAAAAATAATAAGCCATGTAGGCACTTAAACATTTTCAATTGAATATCCTGTGCTTATTTCCGCGAGAGCGCTAAATATGCCGGCAATTCTCCGAACGTTTCCGCAGTATTTACATAAACATAAAATAAATATTCCAAACAAAAAATATATTTCAGTGACGTAAGCACATTCGCTGAATGTTCACGCAAACCATTACGCCTAACATTCACGCTCTTGCAACGATTTAATCGTATTCCAATTGGTCAAATCCCACCCAACGGTAATTGTTTCCGACGTTTGATTGCGATGTTTAGAACAATCCAATCAAAATCGGAAAATCGGAACAATTTTCGCACAATAAAAAGTTTGCGGTTTGCCAATGACCGACAATTGTTTTAAGTGTCAATAGCCGTATCGGAATTTTCGATTTGTATGATGATTTCAATGGACTATGACCAATAAAAACGCAATTTCGTTAAAACTCGTTGTTATATTTAAAAACAAGCGAATCGATTAGCTGTTTGAAGTTATTAGTCAGGAAAAATAGAAATACGTTTTGTGAGTAATGTTCAAATACAATTAATTACCTTTATTGACTTAATTGTCCAGTAGGTGCTGATTTTTTTATGATAGATTTTATTGCTCAGATTGAGAAGAACTCTAACACTCACTGAGTCAAGTATGGGGTTGTAGACATAGCTTTCAGAGCATTGTGAAAACTCTGACATGCAATTTTCTTGACGTCGTTTTTCGTCATAGTTATCAAAGCAATAATGACTATATAATATGCACGTGATTTTAATAAATTAGATCCATTTTAAATTAAAAGGAGGTGGAATTAAAGCATCTGGTCGATCTGCACTACTTTTAACACTTGTATCGCGGTTGATGAATAACGAGGCTGCGTAGAAATTACCTAATAATTTTCAATCATTTATTCACGGGATATTTTAGAGTAAACGAGCAATTCACAGTTAGAATCTACGTGGCATTACGCCACAATCTCCGATTTTGAGTATAAAATATGACGTTAATAAAATATGACGAAGTGTAGCATCCACTATGTAACAATGAGATTCTATTTTGCCAGGCCTAATGAAAGCTTCATTATTAAACAACAAACAGGTACTACTAAATTGCGAGCCAATTCATATTCAAAATGTAGTTAAAATCCGTCAGCTATTCAGATCATAATGTCCCGTCCCAGTGATTTGACCTAAACCCAATTGGGGTAACATTAACAGGAGTAATGCAAAGCGGTCGTTGTAATTAATAGCGAGGCGAATGTACTTCGTGATTAACGAGACCATCAAAATATTACAAGTGTCCATTTGGATCTAATCACAATGTGAATGATGACGACTAATGAACAACAATGACAAATGAACGTTCGACGCACCACTGATTGAAAGCAAGAGGAGATCAGAAGATACAGAGAACCATCTTAATCTAGCAGCACAACGGAACAAGTCGAGGAAAGAAAAGAAATGAAAGATAAACGAAGAAAGATAGAGAAAGAAAGTTAATAGTCTTCAAAAAACTGTATATTCTGGTTATGCTTTCAGATGAAACCGAAAGGAATAACGGAGTTAAAAAAAGTTAATAAAATGTTTAATATAGTTAAGATCCCTTGTGATTAAAGTTATAATCCCACTGATGCTGATCTAAACGCAATTGGGATGACATTAACTTGAGTAATATCTAGTGGCCACGAAAATTAACAGAGAACCAAATCCTCTGCATGAAATTATTCAATAAGAGACACTAACGTACTCAGTACATCTACAAAATTGCATATAACTGTGTTTTTTTATGTGTACGTTTTATTATGTGTCATAATAACCACGATAGGCGGTTTTTATTTATGTTATTTATTGACCATTTACCGTAACCATAATCGATGCATCAATATGGACAATAAATAAATAAAAAGCCACCTATCGTCCATACTCATTACATTATAGAATGTATTTTTGCGATGATATTAATTTATAGCGTATACGGTTTGATAATACAAAAACGAGAATATGAAAATTTACAGGTTTTACGTTTCACAATTCACAAATCTAAATTCATTGTACAGTCTTGCCGAGCCTTGTCGAGAATCGAACCCAGAATCATTTACGTGACCGGATTGTCGAGGCTAGCGTTTTGAGATCGAATATACAACTAAATTAAATAATTCAAAACATGTCTGCCGGCGAAGATAAACTCAATTTGTGGATCACATTAAGGCGAGCTCTTTTAATTAGTTGCATAGCACATTTTAATCCGATTGGGATTAACATTCCGAATTAGATTGCAGGGCGGAGGGAAAATATGCGCTCGGCTGAAAAGATTAGATGCTTGTGTACAAGAGATCATATTTATTGTTTTAAGTACGTTTAGTTTATTGAAATAATTCGCCTAGCAAACCTGTATGCTATACTTACTTATACGTATATCTCTTACCTAGTGGTTGAATCACGGTCTCTCAGTCGAGGGGTCCGAGGTTTGAAACCTAGGCACGTACCTCTGATTTTTCGAAATTAAGTTCGTATTATAGATTAATTATCACGTGCTATAACTGTGAAGGAAAACATCGTGAGGAAACCTGCACACTTGAGGGTTCTTTGAAAAAAAATATTCTAAAAAAGTGCGTGAAGTTCGCACTTGGCCAACGCGGTGGACTTTGGCCTAACCCCTTTCACTGTGAGAGGAGACCCGTGCTCAGCAGTGGGACAGTAATGGGTTGACAACGCTGTAACTTCGTATCGCCTTAGAATTAATAAGGTGTCAAAGTCAAATGCTTAGGCTTAAACATATGAATACTATCTATAGGCTTATGTTCTCCTCAAAGTAAAAAGATTAAGGTTGCGCTGAAAAAGTTGAAATGTAACTTGTGAAGAAATGAGAAAAAAATCATATCATATCTATATTCTGATACGACGTTGTGTCTACTAAAAATACTTCTCCCTACTAGAATTAGTCAAATTCCAGTCTTTGGTAGGCAAAAATTAGATATTTTGATTATAGACAACGGGCGTATATCCCTACGTATTTAATATCTGATTAGTATTCCATTGCCTTTGATTACACTCTTCGACATAACCTCGAGACGTTTCAGGAAGACAGAAGCCAACTCGGCTTGTCTGTAACCATGCCAATGTAATGTAATTCAGCGCAACATCTAAATCTTGATGTCATGTCATGTTCAGATTAACTTTGATATTGTTTACTTCAATCGGCGCATGAATATGCGGAAGATTGACATCTCGTTTTATCTTAAACAGAGTGCTATCTGAAAATGTAAACGACAAGTTTTCTTTTGTTTCAAATAATCATATTTAAAGGTGCTAGAACTCTTTAGTTCGGCTCCGGCGGCACCACCGTAACACTTATTTCTGCCTAATAACAGCAGTGTTAAGCGCTGCTGTCTTCTGGTTTGAAGGGTGTGGTAAGGGAGATAAACTTAACGAGGCGTTCCAACTTAGTCCTCAGGGGTAGCAACGCATAGTGGTCGACTTCAGTTGGGATTCTGTTCTTATCTGGGGTGGATCACAAATGTCCATAGGCGACAGTTGCCACTTACTATTAGGTGGACTGCATGCTCGTTTGCTACTCCATAATTAAAAATACATAATTAGGGTGAGCCAAAACAGTTAAAACATTTTTCTTTTTTGTTGATCGATATTATTTGGTTATTGATGAAATTTAATGACCTTAATCTATAAAATCTCCTTACATTTTTAGAATCATTATCATGGCAAAATTTGAACCACTAGGAGAAAACTAGTACTTTCAAGTCCATGTTTTAACTTAAAATGTAAACAAGTTTTAATCTACATAGAAATAATTACATACAGCCTCATATCCCGTCGAGGAATGTCGCTATATCCTAGTGATCTTGGCTGCAGCATCAGTTTACAAACATCGAATATGGTTATGGCGAATGGGAATTGTAAATTCTGTATTCTAATAATTTTAGAACTAGAATCGGAACTTTTCGAGGTTTGATTACGACCGCCCGAACATTTTCTGCCTTTAATAGTGGACGTCGGGAATGGTAGTGTGGAACTTTACCTTCGTAAGACTATTGTATAACTGGAATCGATTAAATTTTTCTGTGAATGAGGACTCTATGATTCTATTACAAAAATATGTTATTGTGCTTGTATAGTGCAGTGGCATTTTGTGTCACAATGGCGGGCACTAGCCTTCTTTCTTATCCAATTGCGGGAAGAGACACTTCCTGCAACCAAAGTACATGCCAAATTTCAACACATTACGTCGGAGCCGGTTGTTGCTACAAATTTAAGTGTTTTAAGTTTCAAATATCTCAACTAACCCCCGGTTTTGACTTTTTGGAGGTTTTTAAGGAGTTTAATGATTAAATAATAATTTTGTAAGTTATTCTGGACGAAAATTCACTTATATTTTGTAATTAACTTATATTTTTTAATTAAATAATACTAGCAAAAAAACGTATGCTACCAAATATTTTGCTCGTAATATTTTATAAATCGTATTAAAGATGTACAATAAAATATATATTTTTACAAATATACAGTTCTAAATTACAAATATACTATGGCAAACTGCGTATATTAATAGAAATGTAATTATATCATAAGTTTACGTAATTGTGCCACGCTGGTCCTGCATGGCGCGTTTTGAATCACAATTAGGTACGGAACCAACAATTTTCTCGTGGCTGCCGCGAGTGAAATTTACTTATACATCAGATCAAGATCAATTCATTTAACTGAATTGATCTTGATCTTTAAATTTCCTCCCGTTTTTCTCGGTATATCAAGTTAGTAACAGCAATCCTACACAATAATAAGATAATTTGTTTGTGGTTAATCTCTTAATAAAATAAGAAATTGAGTTACTAGTCGTTAGGATTCAATATTTCTTATATTTATTCTACCTGCGTATTGATGTATAGTTTACCTATAATACAGTCTAGTACTAATAACCTTATGTATACAATATTAGGTCCTATCTAAGTTGTATAATATTACTTTGAATATTGATAGCGAGAATGAATATTTGTAATACATTTCAAAAATTATTTGACTTCAAAATACTGTGTGTGACTACACAATAATCTTAACATTGAACGTGAAGAATATCAGGATAATCGTAGTGTGTATGTACCTGTAATCTTATTATTCTGAGAATCGTAGGCACAAGACGTACTTACTCGTCATCCAAGCAGAACTGTAGAGGAAAAAGATGAAATACTTATGCTGATTACATTTTGTTGTTGCAAATGTCACAAAGTATTAACATAGGACAATTTTTTTAGTAACCTCTTTCTGAAAAACTACCGAATCTGAAGCAATCTTGGGTGAGATCACTGAAGTCGTGACATCTGAATTAACTATGAAAATAAAGATATAGAATTACCTATGAAAATCAAAATTTAGTTTGACTCCGGAAGCACTACCGCCAAACCTATTTCTGCCTAATAACAGCAGTGTTAGACGCTCTTGTTTCCTGGATTGAAGGGTGTGGTACAGGAGACAGGTATCCGAGCCATTTCAATTTAGTCCTCAACGCATCTGTAGTAGACTTCAGGTAGGATTCTAGTCTTATCTGTATTACAAATGTCGTTTACTACTCCATCATAAAAAAATCTCATACTATAGCACAAGTTACACGATAGTTATTTCTAAAATGACAGTATTTTCTATTATCTGAAGTAGGGTTCTCTAGTATGATACTATATTAAAGTAAGGGTT
>DWRA01003250.1:0-12421 GCA_018250295.1 Spathilepia clonius | reverse complement strand
TCACAAATGTCCATGGGCGGCAGTTGCCATTTACCATCAGGTGGACTGCATGCTCGTTTGCTACTCCATCATATAAATAAAAATCAGGAAAACACGTTCGCTACTTTCGTTGCCTAAAAAAGTTACTTATACGATCAATTTTAAATGCTGTTGTATTCTAGTTTAAAAGCTATGGTAAGGGAGACAAGCTTATACGAGGCATTCCGTTAAAGTATTACCAGAGGTTGCGAAGCATCGGTTCGCGATATTAAAAAGGCTCTATTCGCGGTTGATTACATACAGACGTTCATACAGATGTGACTCATAGTCGAGTAAAGTCGCTCAGTTTTATAAAAAAAAATATAAGGACTCAGGCCAAACGCATTCCGGGTAATCAAGTTGCAGTTGCTCATTGAGGATATTATGCGTCTATTTTATGTCATTCATGCAGTGCGATCGCTATCACTGGATGTAATCCATACTTTAAACGTCATAATATTAGAGGTCAGTACACACGTTGCTATTTTTATGGAAATAAAGTAGCAAGTGAGCATGCAGCTCATCTGATGGTAAATTCTGTCTGCAGCATATGAACATCTCGATTTATGCCCATGTAAATCAACACTCATGCTGAAATCTATGCATTGCTGTTTTTTTGGTCTTAAATGAAGTATCTCCTATCGGAGAGACACTTTATTTTACTTAATAAACCTTCTAAGTAGGTCAAAACAACCCCAGAATGCTACAAAGCAAAAGTAGGTGAACTGATAGTGACACTAGATTTAAACCATAACGGATTCTATCGATTTTTAATTACCTATATTCCCGAACATAATAGAACATTCGTCCGCTTTATGTTATATATTTGTAAGGTATATTACGGCATTGTGTGTACTCGCCTTAACACAGGTGGTCAAGAAACGCATGAAAGCATTCAAACTTGAAAAGTTATATTTTATTACTCCTACAAACGCAGATCGAATTAAAATGGCTGATGATGATGAAACTCGATTCATTGCTAAGTATCGATAGATCATTTACGACCTATCAAAGTATTCAGATTCAGATCTTTTACGGCAACATAAAGATATTGACTATAAATTTTATCTAAAACGAGGTATAAAAACTTCGGTGTAATATGACTTTATAAAATATATTTGAAATGATATCCAGTGTGAAAGGCTTAAACTAACTAGACCATAGAAAGCAATATAAAAGCCATAGAAAAATTAAATGCTGAAGACTTTATGAAAAGAAAATAATAAGGCCTAATTCTTCATGAAAAAAGGGGGGCAGCTTAAATGTGTAAATGACTTCAGATGGTCCTCCATTTACATTTAGAGTTACTAACCTGACGCAAAATCTGGCAAATCTAACCCGTTTATACTTACTTTCAATTAAAAATGCCTAAAAACGAAAGCATGCCCATAACAAACAAAACCAAAACATAGCACACTATCAGACAATCTAAACGCCAAATAGAATCGAAAATTAGCCACGTAATTTAAATATTAAAGTTAGGTAACGCCAGCAAACAATGGTATCAGCGGCGGTCGATAAAAAGCGCACAATACACAGTCGCGATTGTCGGCGTGTGTGAACCGGGCCGCGCCTTGACCGCGCTGCGCCATGAGCCAGTCCACGAATGACGTTGAGTGCATTCGTCTTACGCTAACTTTAAATAGGACTTACAGATGACAAAAATGTTAGTTTTGCTCATAGAATTAATCAGGTTGCTATTTGACCGCTCTGCGCTATGAAGGAGTCCACGTTGGGTGCATTCTTCTTATTTTCACTGTAAATTGGTCCTTCATAACTAACATTTTACTCATTGACATAACTATCATAGCTGGGCATTGCTACGCAATAGAAAACCCACGAATGACGTTTTTGAATAAAACATTGAAGACATTATATTATTACATTGAGGCCTTCTGGATCTTATCAAATGTATCCTTTATAAATGACATTATGTGTAATCACTACTTAAAAAATGTACCGGGCCGCGTCTTATCTGCTCCATTCTTGTCCATTGAGTCCAGTTACGTTAGAGTGCATTACTCTTATGCTTTAAACAGGTCCGTTTGTTAATGAAATGACGTAGATTTTTCTTAAAGGACTAATAAATAATCGTCCACGTATCGGTACAATGCGTTAATTTTTACGCAAATTAATTAAATAAGTCCTTTATAAACGACTATAGACATTTAATGTCAATATAAAATCGAATTCTACATTTTTATATTTGCCATGTATGGTACATTACATTGTGAATTACATGACGCGATATGGCTGTGATTATTTTATATAACGTAAATAAATCTTATTTTTATCTCCACCAAATTGACACTTACATCATAAACAGCTTTCAGTATATCTAGTGAAACACGTTTGACTTCTATGAGTCAAATATCAACGAATTAGTGAAGGTGTGAATTGCAAAGCGATCTAGTGATATCGTTATACAACCATTGTTCGCGCTAAGAATACTATCTTAAACATTTAAAACCCGGACCGAGGACGATACCTCTCAACCGAAAACTGGTTTCCATAACGCTATTTAAGACTTGTTGATTAATAACAAAACATTAGAACCGGATGACACCTAATAGCACCAAACATTGAAATCAATAGAAAAAAATCATACCGATAGTAAAGACGTCATGATAATCTGAAGATAAATAGTGGCAAACGGGAATTATCAGAGCGTGATCGTCGGAGCCGCGGGCGCATTCACACCGAAGACCTGTGATAAATCGACGACATTTATCTGTACGCGATTGTATCAAAATATTTTAGTCGATCTTCGGGATAAGTGTCAAGATGGTAATGGAGCGGGGCTAGAGTTGCTCCCTGTGAGACTCCGCGTCTGAATGGAGACACAATCGGGCGTTTGTTACGTCGTGGCCGTTTGAACGATTGTATCGCCGCCCGGAGATAAATTCCGGGTAAATGTAAACTTTAGGAAGCCTTTTAGAGTGTTTCAGTAACTATTGACAACAGTGCGGCGGTATCAAATGCTACTTACTATTCTATTATCGAATAGTCTTCTCCTATTGAAAACTACTTTTGAGAAAAGTTGCTACCTATATTGTATGCATTGTCGAGAAAGTCTGGATTAACTTAAAGACATAAATATAATTTTAGGTATTCTAAATACATAAGTAGATTACGTTTGAAAATACGGTTTTGAATCTACAAAATCAATTTAACTAAATAATTATTATGTTACCATTTTTAAGCCAGAGGAAACAAATCCTTAATCTCGCCATCTTTTAATAAATCGCTTGAACATTATTTATCTGTGTGTTGAAACTATCCAATCTACTATTAATTGGTAATATATTTGATACGATTTAGCTGGAAATCACAAACTTGCAATAATTTTAAAGAATCAGATAAATCAGGTAGTAAAATTAAATAAAATTATTCAGTATGACTTATGTGTTATTAAGTATAATGAATATTATAACGATTTATTTTGGAAATCGTCTTAAAGACAAAAGTAGCAAATTAACAGGGTTTTGTTTACTGCATTTGATACAAATTATAAACAATGCTAATTATTTAAAGTAATTGTTGATCATTTTAATATGAATTATTCTTGATCATATCAATATTATTAAAATTCGTTACAATTGAGTGAAAAATATAAAGATAACGTCTTTATTGCTTTTATTGTTGTTTATATTCTTCATATACATTTATTTACACTCAATTAACTATCGAATGATTTATTTAATATAATTGAAAACTGTTACTAATTAAAACATTTTTAACATCAGGTTGATTAACGCATGCCATAAGTTGTACTATAAATGTATATGGTCATCGCGACTTAAATTTTCAATATAAGTCTATGTAATATCGCTTGTGATCTTGTATATCACAGGACATCAAGAGTCAAAAGCAAAGCTCTAATATTCTTATTTGACCCAGTTGTTAACAAAGTAGAACAAGCCCGTGCAACATTTGACAGGGAAAAACAAAGTTGAAATACGTTACTCGACGCTTACACTCTTTAATATAATAGCGCAATAATAGTAAATAATATACATAGTCCAATTAGTCACATTAGCTAAAAGTGCTCTACAAGCATACAATTTTCAATGATACAGTAAGTTATCTAAGCTGTATCAAATGACAAGTGGTTGTACTATTCATTAATTTATTACTATAAGCCGTAACCCTCAAACTTACCGAAGCTAGCAGACAATACACATTGTGTAGTGAAACAAAACGGGATAGAGCCGCTCTTAATTCACACATTGTTAAAATTCATCCCGTTCAAGAATAAAACTAACGGTAACCATTATCTAAATGAATAATTTAGCAGGACGGGTGTGAGATTTGCGCATTTAATCATATTGCTATAATAACTCCGGTTTTATAGAGAGAGTTGGCGATCGAGGTGAGTATAGCATTCTTAGGCCACGGCTGGAGACTTGGATATTATTTAGCTTGAAGAGCGTATTTTTGAACGGTTTTATTTTTCTTGCCCTCTTTGTTTATTTGGGTCATATTTAGTAATTGAAAATTGACTCCGTTCCCGTAGCCAGATTGATCTGATATTTAGCACACATCTTAAGTTTTGATGACAATACAATATAATACATTCCGTATCATCGTAATATTAAAAGGGCTCCGCTTCAAAAGGAAACCGGTACCATGGGAGCGACAATGAGTTATTAACTAAAACCACAGGATAACCCAGCCCTATGTGGAGGAATCCGGGATCTACAAAGGAATGAGTGTAGAATAATCGGAGTGCGGTGCCACGGCCCAGCTCAACCATGTTAAGCATTAACGCTCACGTTGATATGCAGCAGACATCGTCGTCATTCCCTTGGTCGCTGGCTGAGCGGTTCGAACTCCCAATTTTACCGCCCGCAACACCGGAACCCACTTTTAATCACGTCCTATGACACTTAGGGGTACCGTACCTCTATCCTAATCCGGAGACTACAGGGACAACTTCTCTTATCACCCACGCTAAGCTGCCCACTATAGCCATGGTCTTAGAGCAGGGTCACAGGTTCAAGTACCGGACGCATACCAATTAGTTTACAGTATTGTCGTAGTTATTTCTAGTGATGGTGAAATTCATAAGGCGATTGTACACGCATGAAGGTACGGGATGCAAATTAAATTACGGTTTTGACACACTTTTGAATACTGATATATTCGGTTTTATTGGGGAATGACTGCAGATATTAATTTTGTATCACATATCGATTTTTTTATAATACAGAAGAATTTGAGCTAGCAACTGGCAGCTAGCCTGATAGTACGTAACTGCTGCGGCCCCAACCATGTAACCCTAGATAAAATGAGTCTTATCTGAGGTTGAACAGAAATACGTCGCTACCCCTGAGGCCTAAGTTAGAACGCCTTGTCCAAATGTATCTCCTTTACCCTACTCTTCGAACTAAAAGACTTAACACTGCCTGTTATGATGCTTGGAATAATAATAAAAGTGGCAGTAGTTCCATCAGGTGCGAACCACGAAGGAATCTGCGAAATAAGGATTACAGAAAATAATTCTACAAATATGTTGGCTACTCTTTTATTGAAGTAATAGAGACAACAGCAGTCACATCTCACTATAGAACTTGTAAACAGATGTTGTGGTCATTATAAATATTATATTAATATTTATGTGTTATCGATTAACACATTTATTATGTTTTATTGGATTTTTCATATTAACATACAGATATTAAATATTCTTAATGCCGCCTGTGAAGTTTTCTGCGTAGTTCGAAGCTACCAGTCGGTAAAGAAACATATAACATTAAGTTCTCATTTTGCACTCAGTTCCCATTTTTAAAGTATACTTAACAACGTTTAAAATAAAAAAGACGCTTTATACACTCACAGCCCCACACTAGGTTTTCTTGTGTCATGGGCGCCATAGACACACACAAAGACAAATACACAAACATCCAGACCCAGAACAGATATCTAAATTCATCATTCAGGTATTTAGCTGACCGGGTATCGAGCCCTGAACCCACTGCGTGTCAGACAGGTATGGTGACCGCTCCGCCACGCGGGTCGTCTAAATGATACAAAATAATACTTTAAACACTACTCAAGTATGTAAATATCGCTGCCACTAACACCATATGTTTTTCATGAATCGGGTATGTGACTCGAAGAATGACAAGACATTAAGCCGCGCTACTTCATTCTAGGTAAATTAGATATTTGGACTTTACGCACCTATGAACATATAAGATCACGATTAATCTATTAAAAGCCCTTATTAACTCGGTTTCAAAATATCAAAATAAGTAATAATTATTTTCTAATGATGTTTCCTTGTGCGCACACGCCCATTTTTTTTTTTAAATAAAACCTTACCTCAAATGCTTGATTTGAAAGATATCTAAACTGTTATGGTCAAATACCATACTAATTATATAATAACTTAATAAATACCACAATACCAGATGACGAATCTACAAAACAATAACCGGATTTAATCCTTACAATTTGTCACCAAGACCGTTGATTTTCGTTCCCACTGACAAAAACGGGGCTCTATATTTTTTGTACCTCCAGTTAAATAAGATAAGACCCTTAAGATTTGTACCGTTTTGTTTTGGTACCAAAAGTTAACTGTCGCAGAATAGAACACTAATCGGTTTTTTGGAATGATCTATTGTTGGTTGCGGTTTGGTACAGGTACTGCCGGTTTCAACACGTGCTATGGTTTTAGGTGGTTTTATTTATTAATGTATAATTGAAATGTTATTGTATATGTACATATTATGTTTGACGTAGATACAAACAAAAGAATTATTTTTGTACATTAATCTAAAAAGTTAAGATGTGAACGTTGTTTTCTGCTTAATACCATCAGTTTTCAGCGCTATTGTGTTCTTGTTTGAAGGGAAACTAACTAATCCGAGGTTTAGTATTAGTTTTAGTTTTTAGTTTTTAGCTTTTATCCAACTTAGTCCTCGGGTGTAGCAATACATCTTGTATTTATCGTTACCTAGGCTGAATTATAGACATCTATCTCATATATAAAAAACCTATAACTATATATCTATAATGCAGAACATTTCACAACAACATTACAATGTTATAACTACTCCTACAACAAGTTCATTTGCGATTAAACTCTTCTAAAGTACGCATAGGCCTAGACAATGCCAAAATAAAACCGTTAAGCAACCATTTATATGGATAGGCATAAGTTACATAATAATGCTTATTGGCGACATTTTTTACTGGCGGTCATCGAACCGTCCATTCACAAGCAGGAATATCACTACTTCAAACATTTTGAACTCTAAGTGTATTGATATTAAGTTGTAGTAAGGTAAGATGACATTAATCAATTCATAAAGAACATTAGACATTTTAAATTTTATGTGAAAACGGTTACGTGGGAGATATTTTCATATCGATATGGAAAACTGTTTTCTTATATCGATATCACAGCATATTACCGTTGAGTTGTTAGTCTCCTTTGCAAACAATTGACATACGCTCTTTTTTGACATATGTTAATTGTTGATCGTTTTCTCTTTTTTAATACTAAAAGACGAAAATCGATGTAGCGAATATAGTTTTTATTATGGTTATGACGTTATTTGGTTTTATGTTTGATTTAACAGTTTTACTATAACAATTGATTAAGTGTATCGATAGTTTGATATATATATGAATGAAAACGGTTTTTATTTACGGTATGTGATATTGGACCCATGTCTAATGCACATAAATCGAGGCGAGCTCCCTAAGTACTGAGTATCGGATTATCAGCCCCTAAATGTCGCACGAACAAACGATATCTCACTCGGAACGAGTTAATTCCAATCTTTTTAGGGTTCTTTGGGAAAATATCTTTTGAATGTTATAAAGAGATTAGGTGGTATTAGGAATTATACTTATCTTTAAGTTTAAAAGTAATGTAGGCTTAGAAGATATTGCTAAAATATTGACTGCTGGAAAATATCTAAACGATACCTAATTATCAGAAAATATCAATTAGTGTAGTTGCCACATATTTATGCAAACGGGCATGTAGTCCACCTGACAGTAAGTGGTCAGATAGGACTCTAATCTTATTTGGGGTTACAAGGGGTTCTTGTTCCTTAGAGGTAGGAACGCATCTGTATGCGTTCCTACCTCCATACCATATTAATCCATGACATTCCAAATTAGCCTTCCTTAAGCCAGTCTTCAAAACAAACCACCGCATTGATTAACACTGATATTATAAGATAGAAACACGTATGGCGGTGGTACATCCAAAGTCAAATCATAAAGCGTTCTACCATGCCGTTATAAGCTAGAAATAATTATGGTGGTGGTACATCCGAACTCCAACTAAAGCATTCTACCATCCTTAAAAACTTGGTTTTTATACATTAAGAAGACACCAATAACAAACGCTAATTCACGTCTGCTTACTATTCAAACACTTAAGCGCATACTCTGATTAATTCCTTAACCTTTATTCTGATTAATTCCTTCTAAGAAAAATAGAATATTTCGAAGAGGTTACAATAAACTCGGTTACGTCATGTCTATTTCTGGTCATGCAGACTGGCAACAGACCCGAGGATGCCCGCGCGTGTCATGCTTTGTAATATCTAGTCTTAGCGCGTGATTATATTATACCTGTACGAAGGAAATAGTATGGCAAGTGAACGTTTCTTTTAAAATTGTATGTGCTATTTAAATGAATGTATGCTGTAGGTTTATCCAATTTTATAATTGGTTTCAGTTTTCAGATCCCTTTTTTATTATTTTTAATTTATTCTTAATAGAAAGAAGTAATTCAGTCACACTTCATAAACTTTGCAATAGTCCGTAAATAAGATAAGTTGTGACTAGTTACTTATACAGTAAATCAAAATCTATATATGCTAAAATCATATTATGTAAGAGATCTTCTTAAATATAAATAAAACCTTTACGTATATTAATTTATCATAATAAATTATTTTTACCAAATAAAAAAAATATTTTTATTTTTAATAAACATAATAAGTGTAGGTAATGCAGGTAAGAAAAAGTTAAAGAATTAAGGCTTATTTGGTCCTATTTGGACTATTCCAAATAGGACCAAATAGGCCTTACCGGCCATCATGTCATCTATATGACAGTTATCCGTATGTGAAAATTTGAAGAGACTCCACCATCACATTTTCTGTCTCATAATCGCAGTATTAAGCGCTGTTGCATTCTGGTTTGAAGGGTGTAGTAATGGAGACATCGTAACCTAACCCTTCCAACTTCGTCCTAATGGGTAGAAACACGTCTGCGCTTGACCTTGGACTCTAATGTTATCTGATGTTGATTGCAGTTGTCCATACGGCAATTGACTCTTACCATGATGATGATGAACTGCATGCTTCTATCCTACTTCTATAATAAAAAATATGATTTATAATCAGGCGGAAGTTATGCACAACTACTTTTGAATTCATATAAAAAATGGAGGTCTACATAATTTACTTTAATAACAAATCTTGCATCTTATTTTCTTAACACCAAGGTGTGTCGACGAGTATTAATATGTGTTATCTTAAGGCACACCAAGCTTATCATTGCCTCTTCAGTACACCGACTCTAGTGTAGAGTTGACACTCGAGGTGTCATCGATTGTGTATTTTGAATTATCGGTAGTAACTGCCAATGTCGAAAAATAGGTAGAGTTGTGGAGAGTGACGTAATATTATGTGCAATAAAATTCAATAGTCTGGTAAAATTCGAAGTTATGTATATTATTGTAAAGTTTAAAAAAAATGTTTTCGTATATGATCTAATCTTACTAACGGTGAATAGTGTTATTTTTTTTTAAATATGGTTTAGCATATAAACAGTCTACTTGGTGATAAGTGGCCACAGCAGAGGTACGAAGTGTCCTACCTACCTTGACTTAAATATGTAGAGAGAAGCATAAATCTATTCTTACAAGACTTTTATAACGTCTTTGTTTGGACGAAATGACAATAGTTACAAGTACAAATAGTTGTTTATGTTATTTTCATGATTTTGACTTTTGTTCACAAAGAAATTATTTATCAAGAACCCAAAAATGAAAATATCGTTCAACCACTTAACAAATAATTTAAACCAATAAATATCGAGGGCCCGTTATTCTATACTCGAGTACTACTATCTTGTATAACGACGTATTTAGGTACAGTCGGCGTAATAAATATACCGCCGGACACAGTACAGTCAGACTAATAAATTTATTGTAAAATTAAGACATATGAACGAGATCTAATCTCTCCCCAGAGATTTATGTTTCGAATAGATTTATTTTTTATAAAAAGGCATAGAACGTCGTCTCTATTAGAATACGGTGAGACCTCGAATATGTGTCATTTTTTCTTTTTCTAATGTTCATCGGATCGCATTAGATTGTACAATTTGTTATGCGATTAATTTATTAGCGTTATATCGTTTTCTTGATATATTTCGTGATATATGTGGAATCGTTTCTTTTTGAAATTTTGGAGCGTATACTAATGTGGTCGGGTTTTATCAATTTTAACTGTTTTATCGATAATTTATTTTTGTATTTACAGTAATAGAAGACATGGCAGTGTGTTTGCGCCGAAATGTAAAGTTGAATTGGAATTCAGACTAAGGCTGACTAGACTACAAAATAAGGTTTTACTTGAGTTACTATTCAAGTCAATAGTAAGCAAAACGTAGTTAGAGTTATATTATAAGTAATAAAGTAGTAAAAGTATATCATGTACACAATTTTGATATTAATACTCCTTTTAATCAATTCAACGCTTCATGCGAAGAAAATGGAGGATGGAAGAAAACATTGGCGATTAACCGCAACAAAAATGAGTTTAAAGAATAAGCCGAAAAATACAAGTTTTTAAATGGAGACCCCTATTTTAGCTTTTTTATTTTTAGTATTTGTTTGCAAATGTACACTCTTTGAAAAAATCAAGTGCTTAAGAGATAGAGCGCAGTATTAGTGTTCAAGAAATAGAGCTGTGTGATAGATGAATACATGGACAGACAGTGAGTACTTAGTAAAGAACCCCGATCTTACGCGTTGAGTACGGAACCCTAAAAAACCCAAGAATTGCCACTATAATTAGAATATTTAATATTGATTTTATTTAAAATTGAATGAAACAATTCAATGTATCGACATAATATATCTATTACGTTTGAATTTTATAGACTTGTTTGATACCGATGAGAATCATATTTAATACTGCAATATATAGTCTAATACTACGTAGTAACGATTAATCCATGTAAATAATCATGATGACGTCAGGTAAATTAAAATTTTCTGACATAAATATTGTACGTAGTAATTTTATGCAAACGACTTAGAAATACTGTTCAGTACTTGTATTTACAAGTACATAATTATCGTGTTAAAAATGTAAAATTATATATGTATCTACATATAACTGTAATTTTGTACCTTCAACAATTGTAACGAATTGCGTGCTTTAGATTTCATGTGTTTTTTCGAGATATCGACCATGATGTCATTTTCTAAAATAGAAGCCTTACTTACTCTTTATAATATGACGTATTTACAAACAAAATCTGTCCGAGATCGAACGGAATAAACACACAGTCAGGCGTACAAAAAAATAATAATAATGTTTTTTTATTGTATGTATCGTATATACTAATACATGCATGTAGCAAATAGCTGTTATTTTGACAATACAAAATATCAATTATTTTTTTATTATACTCATATACAATAATTAATTACTAAACAATATATATTATAATTCATTAGGAATATTTTCAACCGCGTTTCAAGATTAAAGGTCATTGATCCTGTCGTTCTCATGTGACGCTGCGTACGCTTACAAAATTTCACTCACGCCTTCTAAAGGCAGTACAAGATAAATTTTCAAGCAAAAAAATACAAGTAAAGCCGAGGATAAAGACTAGTTTTATAACAAATGGTGCTATTACAGCATTACTGGCTTATAATTAACTTACGAATGCTAAAGCGGTCCGTGCGAGTATAGTTATTTTTAAATTACCTACACCTTGTAAATGATTCATAGAGAATGGGTATTAGTGTTAAGTGTTTAGTTATTTCATTTGTTGAATGAGAAATATGAAGATAAAGAGTAAAGTAGAGAAGTGGTATATTGTGGATTCGTCGATGCAGGATTCATTTTTACATTCACATCAAACGTGTTTTAGTTTTTTAGAGAAACATAATGTAATGTATCGTAGTTTCGTCGTTACAGGATTCGTCTTTACACACACATCAAGCATATTTTAGTTTTATAGGAAAACATATTCATGTTGTCATGGAAAACGTATTCACTTTACACGCACATCAAGATTAAATTTTTTTTTACATTTTGTTATGTAACGGATACTCACGATACGAAATTTTGATTTCTTGATTGCCAATATTTCGATCCAGTTGCATGCATCGTGGTCACGGCGGAAC
>DWRA01003249.1:0-12421 GCA_018250295.1 Spathilepia clonius | reverse complement strand
AGAGGTGCGTGCCTGGGGTTTGAACCTCGGACCCCTCGACTGAGAGGCCGTAATTCAACCACTAGGCTATCACTGCTATACAGATGCGTTACTACTCAAAAAGTCTAACACAGCCTCCTCATATGTTAATCAGTCAGTAAACACACTCTTCGACCAAATGCAAAAACTGTTTCATGCTAGCATTAGGGTCAATGGGCCACAGTCATTTATAAAGATGCTTTCTACACTCACACTAGGAGTCCCTATAGGTGCCATGGACAAATACACATACACCCAGACCCAGAATAGAAATTGAAATTCATCATTTAAGTGACGAATGTTTGGCCAGAGACCGAACCAGGACCCCACTGCATGTCAGACTGGTATGGTGACTGCACCACAACATGGGTCATCTGACCATACTGCTTCTACTACTTTTCAAATTTGTAAAGCTGCTCCTACACAACCAATTGTTTTACCTACCATCGATATTTTCAAATTTCTCAAGAAGATTCTTCTTTTTCTCCTCTATACATTTATGCTTCTCCGCTGCCTTTTCAATTGAGTGTTTTTCAAAAAACAAATCCCTTATAGCGTACAACTCGTCTAGTTCTTTCTGAAAACATAACATTGCAAAACTAGGATTTCGGACAAAATATTTTATACTGAATGAAACTCAAATCGATATTTCAACATTAAATATGTTTGGCATAATCACAAACACTTTTTATTATTAAACGAATACATACACATAAGAATCACTTAGTGTGCATACTTAGAGAAGAATTACTTATGTAAGTAAACACTTTTGAAACATAGAAGTAGTTTAAAAGCATGCAGTCCACCTGACGGTAAGTGGTAATTGCCAGACATCTGTAACCAACTCTACGGGACTGAAATTTTAACTGATTTCGTTCACATAAGCACCGGTATCCCTGAGCCCCTTGTATAAGTATTTCTCCATAATACAGCAGTGCTTAATACCGATATAAGGCAAAAATTGATAAAGCCTCTGGAGTCAAGCCACAAAGGGTTCTACCATCTTCTACCATCGTAGTAACCATACAAACCAACCAACATCGTTAAAACAGGAACCATATAGCAACAGGTGGGCAAGAAGTCTGTTAGGTATAACATAAAAAGTTAAAATATCAATGTATTTTATAAGGATAAAAATATCTACAGACAGACACCTGTTTAAAATTAGTAGTAAAAGTAATATAATTTCCAATATTTTAAACCGTACTGCGTAAATAAATAATTTTTGGTCTGTTAGTCAGGCTTTACTGTTATTAAATAGCTTTTGTCAATATAAAATATATTAATAGGAAATATATAATACTTACTGTTAATTCCGCCATAACTTTTGTAACGTTTTCCATTACTTCTGGGTCGTCTTCTGATTCGAGCGACATTATTATATTTATTTTCTTTACGCGACCGCAAAAAGTTTCAATTTTCTAAGGATATAATTTTTATTTCATACATACAGTTACAGTACAGAACTACAGACAGAAAACAATTATGACATTGAAACTGACATTTAGTTGACTTCGACAAAATGACTTTTATTGTACGACAAAGATAAAATATTTTATAGTCCGATGTGAATCCAACAAATATGATTTATAAAATATTTAAGAAATAACCAAAAAATAACATTATTTTTATAATATTATTTATCTTTACAAAATTTCTTTACTGGAGTACTAAAATAAATACTGTTCTGGGCTTGAGTCATTTAAGAAGTAAAAACAAAGGATAAATCTTTAAAACAGGGTAAGCCCCGGTTTCATAACATGACGTGTTGAAATCTGACATGTTTATTGTTTAGTCATAACATTTTGTTTACGTACGGTTATTGCGAAAGTTATAAATGATGACAAGAAGTAAATTACCGTAGTAGTTAAAGATTTTCCGTGGATATTCTCCGTCTCATGTGTTAAATACAAGTGATAATACAATAAAAATACTGTGACTTAATAATTTTGTACTGTTTTAGTGTTTTAATTTTTGTAAGAAATTATGGCATATTATGAAGATATCGTGGACATTAATGATAAGGCCAAATGTGTATTATGTGAGATGTACCTCCCTGACGACACTCAAGACATAGAAACACACATAAATGGTGACCAGCATATGGAATTATATGTGAAACGGATCATGATCAGCAACAACTTAGTTATGCAGCATAGTAAGCCCTACTGTCTTACATGTAATACTGATGTCTGCAACTTAGAAGATCATATTCAGAGCAGTCAGCATCAACAGAGAATGAATGAAATAAGAAATATGGTTGAAAAGGATGGTGCTTACTTAGAAATGCCGACAAAAATTACCCAAAAGGATTCATCAGTGCATTGCACTATATGCGATTGTATTGTTGGATTTGCGGCAAAAGAAATAAAAGACCATATTCAGTCAATAAAACACAAACGGGCCCGAGCAATGGCAGTGCAGCCATTCAACGGAATATTCTCTGTTGAAGGCACAGATGATGATCTATTCTGTAAAATCTGCCAATTGTACTTTGAAAATTACATTGAGTGCATTTTTGAGCATGTTGATGAAGACGAAAAGCATATCCAATCCCTGAGTAAGATACTAAGACTAATTGAGGGCCAGAATATTACTATTGATAAATATTTAACAAATGCTTCAGAAGACAAAGCTACATGCAACAAATGTAGTATAGAAGTTCCTTGCAATATAGATAATCTGGAGCGGCATGTGAAAGGCAAAAAACACAAAAGTGCATAAGTTATGTTACTATTTATATTTGTTTAGTACTATGTGTATGATTATTATTAATTGACAAATTTATATTTAGATATTTTTAAATATCATAATAAAATTGTTATCATTATAAAGAAGCAATTATTTGAATAAAATTCAGGACATATATACATATTAGTATTTACAAGGTTTTAGTCTAGATTTACTGCTAATATTTACTGATTGTGTGAATAACTACAAAACTGGTAAATAAATATTTTAAATTATTTATAATATTTTCTTTTAATAACAATCGCCTCCATTTGTGCTGTCTGTAAAATAATTTCCTCATTATGTAGATAGTTTATAAATTTAAATTAAATTGAAATAAAAATCCTTGCCTCCTACAAAATATGATTTGTTTTGTGTATTTCAGATAGATTGCTGGATTTCTAAAATTTCTAGTTAATATATAAATTTTTATAGCTATTATGATTATCTGATATTATTGCATATAATTGCCTATAATTGTTAATTGGTAAATCATAATCTTTATTTGCTATAGTAAAAACATAACTCCTCTTAGTTTGTAAATTTATTTATCACATCTTGCTTCTAAAATTTCAAGTGTTCTATGAACAATAATATCGATAAAATTTTAATTTCATTGTATAAAAATGCAATAAGTCAAAAAGAATGGAATGGCAATGGAAGAAATTAAAATTGAATACTTGTTAATTTTATATGATATACATATATTTATTGAGACATATTTTCGTAAATTCGTTCGTATAGATTCATTCGTTCGCAGTAATGTTGCCTGATACATTAATAGTTCAGAAAACCAAAAAATACGGAATAAGTTAATACTTATAAATAATATCCAGTTACAAGGCAAATCAATGCAGTTTTTTATAGTGTTCCATATATGAAATTAGTTACCTACACATCAGTGAGCACATGACATATCAAAATAATATATTCCCTACGAATGATTGCAGATCGAGCTATGTAATGTATATAGAGTCATAACAATTACTAGCGTTTAACTGATGCGCAGTGTCATGAGGATCGTGTCCAACAAAGTAACATACAAAGTTACAGGTTACAGATCCTAATGAAAAAATAGGTATAAATCGATTTATTCGTAGGCAATCGAATAACGATTGATGTTCAAATAACAAAGCAAACCAATTACTCTTTTTACCTAAAGACACTTTTGCATAAAACATATGCTTTGTTAGAGACTTGTATTGTATTGCCTTCTTCTTTCTTTACTTTCTGTACTTGTATTGTATTTGAAGGAAATATTCGCTCATTTCGCTACAATTTGCTGTGCAATTTTGTTGCGGCGTAAAATTGGCCACAAACATTTGTTATTTACAGGGCTAATATGCTTTGAACGTTGCGGAACGTGGCTCTTGTGTTAAATAAGTTTTAATACGAATATAGCGAATATAATATGTGATTTGTTCAAAGAGCATGATATGTTCCAGAATGATATTGCAACACTGATAAATAAATTCATTCGCTTTCATAGACAATAAGACAAAACATAAAACTCTCTCAGTACAGTCAGTCTGCCGTCAGAATTATTTATTTATTTTCTTTTTGCAAAATCTATACGAAATTGCCAGTGATTGTAACGAACACCGCAAATTATTTAAAGTAGTATTGATTACGTTATATAATGATAACGGGAATATCTTACGGGATCGTGGCGAGTACGAAAACGCGGGTGCGTTGCGTCTTTTGCGGGGTGTACATCCCGAAAGCGACGAAATGTATCGACGAGCATAATAATGGTGCGAAACACAAGGAGAACATGGAGTTGGTCTACCAAAACGGGATTAGCTACGACAGCAGTCGGGGTCTGTACTGCAAGCTGTGTGAGGCGGCGTTCGACGGATCGATTGTGCAACACCTAGAAACTGAAGACCACGCGAATTGGATCGCGGCGATCGAAGACCTCACAGAAGGTGAGTACATTCACATAGACGCGTTCCTCGCAGGCCAGACGGACGATGCGTTCTGCTCGACGTGTCAAGTCACGATGCCATGCACTTTGCAAAATGTTGAGGCACATGTCAACGAGGAATTCCATATCATGGAAACTCTGAAGCCGATGAACGCTCTGTTCCCGGTCGACAACCCCATGGAGCTGTGGTGCAAGGTCTGCGACGTATACATCGAGAATTCATTATCTGGAGCGATGGAACATTCAGAGGAGGACAATTATCACGTCGAGTGGTTCAAAAAAATGGAGCCGTACACTGCCAACAACGGCATCATCATAGGGAACTACCTGGCTCACGAGTTTGAGAACAAAGTATACTGTCTCAGGTGCAAGGCGGAGATTCTCTGCAATATCGAGAGCATGGATTATCACATACAAACAGATGCACACATGAGCGCTGAGCCACATATATCCGAAATCCCGGAGTTTCAAATCCCTCCGGATTAAATTTATAACATAAATGTTTACTTTACATGCAGATACCAATTTCTTTAATGCCACAACTGCGTGCCATGCTTGAAAATTTAATTTTATCAATGTTGCAAGTAATAACTGATTCTTTGGCTATTGTCTTTAAGGCTAACACATTGGCTACTGTCTTGAGCGACTCATAGAAACGTTTTGATAGTTATCAACACAACTGAGCCTTCATATCAATAGTTGCTGAAGTTCACTAAGTAGAATATACTTTAGTGGCTTTCAAGTAATAGACGCATGTCTATGCATGTTTTCATCAGTATTACTCCACTTACACCTCCGGTCAATCACCTGTCATTATTGTCAACCCACTTTCATCACCCATTGTTCTACTGCTGGGCATGGGTCTCTTATAGTGACGAGGGTTAAGTCGTAGTCTACCATGCTGTTCAAGTCCAACTTGGTACTTATAATACACATAAATAATAAGATTATAATACACATAAATAATAAATCAGAGGCGAGAGCCTAGAGTTATAACTTCGGATTCACAATTGAAAAACAGAGTTTCAACCACTGGGCTATCAGTATTATCACTCGTCTCACAACTCAAGTCAGTCATATGGTAAATAACTGCTGAGTAGCTTAAGCAAATAGATGGTAGTCTGTGCCACTATTACCTCTGTGGTAGCTAATGTGTGATTAGCCTTAGGATCCATATTGCAAGTGATGTCCATACAAAACAACCTTTATATCTATTGTATTCCTGCAATGTAGCTACAATATTCATTATATTTGATAAATGTATGTGTTAGTATGTCATCTTAGGCTATCTATGTTATAAAGTATTTATTCATGCTTCACACCAAGACAAGTATGGAATGTCTAGACCCAATATATATAACCAATGGGTCTGAGACTTAGGCTAGATATTAATTTGAGATGATTAAGTCAGTGTTTTTCATGTTATTCATGTCATGACCCCTTTGTACATCAAGATATTTCGCGACCCCCTATCCTCCTTTGTTTAGCTGTACTTTAGTATGTTGCAAATGTGTACACTTATTTTCATAATTAGATAATCTATGAAACCAAGTATGTTGCGATCCCTAAACATTGTGACATACTTTGAAAGATTTAATTTTCATATTTTAATGCTTGCTTTGATGGAGTCCTGAAAAATAAGTCATAGTTTTGTATCCTGCATAAAATATGCTACAATCATTAGTAAGCATTGGTTATTCGTAATTGAAGTTAAATGTTAGAAATGTAACACACCAGGCAGATTAGTATAAATAGCAAAGAATGTAATCCCTTTTAAAACCCTTCATAATCGGAATATACACCATGGTTAGTCTCATAGTTTCAAGACAGCATACCAAAGTAGTGTAAATTCTTAAGTCTTATTTTCATTGCTATTTAGTAATTGAGTGTCTATTGGATAACTTTCAGGTAGTGTTTAATGAAATATTAATGCTTATATGTGTTTGATAATTGTACTAGTAAATTAGATGCCATGAGATTTTTTAAATGTACTCATTCATACTATTCATATTTAATGGACACTAAATAATTATCAAAACTTTCCCTAGTGTTATGTATAAAAAAGTTGATTTTCAACTTTTGTCATTTTAAAACTGAATGTTAAAATAAGTGATGCATACAGTTTCATCAACGTCCTTTATTAAGAATCAATCTATCCAATTATAAAGATTGAAATTTAATCATTTGTAGTAGTGCTTGTTATTAATAATACGGCAAAACTGGGATAGATTGATTGTTTATAAAGGGAGTGTGTAGCAATTGCCAAACTTCAATGTTTGGTAGATTAAACATAGTATGGATTGATTTAATTTGATTATTTATTAGTAATGGGTATAAATGAATGTGAGTTGTTTAGTGGAACAGGAAGAAAGATGATTGAATAGTATACCTAATGTATTTATTTGTGTATTTGATTTTGCATTGAAATTGTTATGCATAGTTTTAATGCAAAGTACATTTGCAAGAGTGTCGCTAACCAATCACCCAGCTGTGCTTATATAAGGATTTTTGCATTTTTTTATGATTTTTGTATTTCTAGGGGTAGCTTGCTCCATATTGACTCGAAACGGTACATTCATTGTGTAAGACGTATATTAAACCTCTAAGTGTCGGCAGCTGCCTCCCCCCTGCTTCTCCTTGGCGACACCCTTGTATATTAGTAATACATATATGTATTGTTTAGAAATAGAAGTATTATTTCCATACAAACTATTCCATATTCTTAAGCCCTATGTTTGTGTGTAACTTATAAAAAATGTATTTGTAATGGCCATGAAGATATCTCTAAAAATTAATCAATGTACTCTTTTTGATTGATATGTGGAAATGTATCAAATTAGTCATTAGATTTTTTGGGTTTATAATATTGTAACCAAATTTTCATCTAATGTTAGAATAAGCGTGTAGTCACAACATTCTGCTACCTATACAATGGTATATATTTTAAACCATGCATGCACCACTCTCCTTCCTATATAGAATATGTGCGCATGCAAAATAATATATACACCATTATACATACATCCTCCACCTAATACTATTGACTATTCAATTTTCTTTGCCAATTTTGAAGGAATAACAAGCCACACCAATTCTAGAGTGAAGCAGATCTTGCATTTTGGTAGAAGAGTATGCGTGCCGACTGACATGAGATAACCATCTTATTTATCAAGAGTGGCATCATATCTGTGGTTGGTTTTAGGTAAAATCTATTCTGTATAGAGTTGGTCACGGAGTGTCAGTGATCACTAACCATTAGCTGGAAAGCAAGCTCAAAAAATCTTGTTATTCTTCCAAGATTGAAATGTTGTGGGCGATTAGGGTTGCCAGATGGAAAGATAATAAAGATAAATACTAGGATAAACTCTCAAAAAGTCGGGACTTACTATTATAGTTAGCACCATGAATCAAAAAGGTGTTTATTAAAAAAAGTAAAATAATTACAAAGAATACGTTTTTTGGGAAATAAAGATTTCGTATAAGACATACGCAAGTAGTTATGTACATACTAAGTTTAAACTTCTGGTTCGTTGTTTGCTTGGACATTTTGTTTTTAGTGTTTGGATTCTTGGATTTTGGGCAACTTAAAATGTTTGGATAATTCAAAGCACTCTTGCAATCTGGTAACCTTCGTGGCCAAGTATGTTTCAGGCCTCTATTGTTCCGAGGACAGACCACATAATCCCGTGCCCAACAGTGGCTAACCAAGGCCAACCTACAGATATTTCACCCTTACATTTCCATAAGTAGTGGTAAGGTCGTATTGAAATTGATTATTGTTTAAATGAATCTCGAACACTATTTATACCTATATAATAAAAATAATAAGTACGAAACATGTATTCAATTTCTATTAAGCCATTTAATGTATTCTTGTCTACATGTAACTAGTCATTAATTCACTTTGTATGAATAAAAACGCTAATTGCAAATGAAATTTGTCTTTATTTTCAAAAATTTAAATACCTACTTGTGAGAGAATGGAAATTCAGGAACAATTTATATATTTATTCATAGTTTTGAATATCAATGAAAGAAATAAATATTTAACTAAAATTAACTGAAGGTCGTAAAAATGTGGTTGTTTGTTCGTCGTACCTTTTATTCGTATTATAAAGCAGTACCTACTTTTTGCGTTGGTGTGCTCTGGTTATGACATAAATGTTTGTTAATTCTTGAAACTACGCATAATTTTATTTATTGCGTACTGAGTTCATCCATAAGGAAAGCCCCATTTGGGAGCTGGTTTGGATGCTCACGGATACCTGGGTCTTCACTACTGTTATGGTAAAAAAAATAGCAGTCTGCTATTTGTATTAAATTACAACGCTTCACTGAAATTTCATACGCTTTAGCTGTCTCCATGCGTCAAAAGATTTTGGTGTTACTGTCGCTGCATCAAACAAGAGTTCTACCTTCAAGTTATCAGGTATTTATGTATCAAACGGATAATCATCTTCATCTTCTCCCTCCTCCAGAATAACTTCAAGGCCATCCTGATCTCGTGGTGGTGGTTCAGCTGGTGAGGCGTTGCTACTATCCTCCCCCACACGTGACCGTATCCTATCCTCATCGAGCCGTATAACTTGAATAAGATCTTCAGCGCAGCAATCAATGCGTGCTATTGCGTCTGCCAAATCATTCTGTAGAGAGCTGGAAAAAAAATACTGATTATTGAAATATACTTATAAACATTTACGTACTTATATATTACATATAGGAGAAAGAAGTATTTTTTGATATGTCTCGTTGCGCAACTGTACCGATTTGGCTCACGACTATTATACTTACAAAAGAGATATAGTACCTATAACTTTGGTATATTCCAATGCCATCCTCAGCCTTCATCTCTTTGATTGACGTCGCTTAGCGCCGTAAACGGTATTTTAGCTTTGTATTAATAAAATAATAATTACCAAATTCTACGTAGGTACAATATATCTATCTTGCTACACTATTTACTAGAATACAGAAATAAGTATTGAGGTATACTGCCGTAGTCAAACGACATCTACCACCTTTAAAAAATGGAGTAATACCTAATCCTCTCCATATTGTTTCTCAACTCTTTACTAAACTGTTGAATCTGAGTAAGTTCGTCTCTTAGTTGTCTGTTCACGTCATCTTTAATCAGCTCTTTGCCAGGTCTAAGGGTGCGTTTGGCCAACCTGGCCTCCACCAATCGTTCCTGATCCATAGTTTCGAGGAGGGTCTGCTCTGTTGTTGTTAGCTCTTCACCCAAACATTTGTGGTCTATCATAGCCTTTTGACATAATGAAAACACTGTTATTAACTTAAACGTAAATAAGAAATATAAGATTTATTAGTATAGGGCAGAACTAGTCCTGCCTATTTATTTATGGACATGTAGTAACTACCACGCAGATCACCTGGTGGTATATAAGGTGCCATTGTATCCCATGACCATCTGTAAACAATTCCATATACTACATAAGTTCTACGTGAAGCTGATGTTAGTAGCTTTGCCACTTAAGGACTAAGATGGTCTCACATATAATTCAGCCACACTTTTACATCGAAACGGAGAGCTGCTTTACGCTGCAAATAAATGCAGTGGAGGTACCTCCCCAGTCGAGCCATACTAATTCTACCATTTTTTAATAATTTTTATTTTATTTCTGAATTAAGTAGTTAAAGGTGGACCTCTTCTCTCTGCCACTCCAGGTCTTGTAATTTAATCTTGTTGGCATGGAGTCTCCGCCTCAGGGCAGAGTCCACCCTAGCCGCATATGATTGGGCAGCAATTGACAGCTGCACTCTCGCGCCTCGAACCTGAAAAATGGATGAATTTGATATAATATCTCAACATTATTTTGAGTACGTATCCACAATTTTTTAGTAACCCACTTGTATCTAGGCATATTTGATCTTAAAGAAAGAGAAAACTCGTGTACAGCAGTGAGACAATTTCTTAACGTATTGTAGTTTTATAACAATTCTATTCTTTAAAATATATTGAGGTACCTGCTGTCTCGTTATAATAGCGTTGGCCAGAGCTCTCAAACCAGCCCTTTTCAAAGCTTCACATCTCTTTTCCCAACGTTTCATAGGTAACCCTCTGAAAATAATTATTGCCCCATATTATATTATATATATCAATGTTCCAAATAGATTTAGAACATATTTTTACATCTCACATCCCTTTAAAATTAAAATACGATGCAATACATTCGAGAAAAACGCGTCGCATTGAAACGTATTAAATAGGTTTCTCTTACAATCTGAAATTGCAACTCTAGAGGTAAATTATGGCTCAGCTAGTAGTAAATAAAATAAAATATATATAAAAATTCCTTACTTTTTTCGTTTCTTCTTCCAGTCTTTCAAGTTCGCGCTATTTTGTTCTGGGTTTATCTCGTCTACTGAAATAGCCCGTTCCTTATTGAGAATGTCTGCGACAATTTTCTTCTTTGTCTTCTCTAACATAGTCGTTTGCTTGTCGAGTTCTGGTATCATTTTTTCAAACTTCCTCTTCTGTTCTCGAAGGAATTTAAATTCCTACAAACGACCAAACCTACGAATTACTTATATTAAAAGAGTAACAGCAACTATTTTTATGTCCAGCTGTTGGGTGCTTTTTTTCTCAAAAATGAAAAAAGTGAAAGAATTTGAAGGATAAACGAATACCGTTATACCCAAGCAGCTCTGCGTTTCGGTGGTAAGGTATACCTATATGTTGACTGATTTACTTATGAAGCGACTGTCTTTATCCTCAGAAGTCAACTCGTCTGAGATTGGCTTGAGGTAAAACTCCTGAACTATATATTATTATTACTGGTGTAGATGGACGACAGTGATCACTAACCTTCAGATAGACTGCATGCTCGTTTGCCGCCCATGGATTTCTATTATCGACTGTAGATATGATTAGAGTCCTATCTAAGATCAGCTACTGATACGTTGCTCCCGTTGCATCTTAACACACTCCTCATTGGATAAAAAATAGGCGTGTCGGTGGTGCCTCCGGACTCGAACCACAATATCACCTTCAAAATATAAATTTACCTCCATAATAGTTTCTTCCACTTGATCGCAGAGTGGATTTAGGGCGCCAGGTCGAGAATTCTCTCTGGAATGATTGTTTATTTCTTTTTCCACCCTCTGCACCACCACACGTAAAGCGTTATGCTCATGTTGTAATGTTTCTATAGACTCTTGTAGTCGTTTGGACAAGTCGCTTAATACCCATCTCCATGAGTCTACCTCTGATATTCTAGAAGAATTAAATTTGCAATCATTATCTGTTATAATTTAATACCTTGCGAAGGAATAGCTGTATATCTCTACTATCTACTAAAAATATGTAGAATTCATCGTATTATGAGAATACGAATCACAATTAATTATTGTTATAGTTTTATCTGTCTATGCTATTGATATGTACAATTCCTTGTAGAGTATTTTTATGTGACGAATAATAAATGAATAGTATGAAAATAAAATTGAAATTAGGACGCATAGCATGCATAATTATACTGCAGCTTTGTTTTTATGAGGACGACATAAATCATTCGAATTTTGATCCTATTTTCATACTGTTAAGTTATATTTTAATACTTGAATAGAAATCCTCTGCCCTTCCGTTGATGCACGTAGAGCCTCTTTTTAATATGATGGAGTAGCAAACGAGCATGTAGTCCACCTGATGGTAAGTGGCAACTGCCGCTCATGAACATTTGTGATCCACCCCAGATAAGACTAGAATCCCAACTGAAGTCGACCACA
>DWRA01003248.1:0-12422 GCA_018250295.1 Spathilepia clonius | reverse complement strand
GTTGCCAGAGTCCGCTACATAGCACTGAGGACGGTCACCGTGGGAATTTTAGTGGGTGAAAATCCCACGTAACCTGTCGGCATCGGATACCTTTTGAAGGCTTCCCCCTCGAAACCAAAAAAGTGGTTATAATGACTCGTATGTCCTGAAACTAATGTATTGTTTTAAGGTAGCTTACGAGCATACAATCCACCTGCAATGGAATAATAATAATATAAATAAATACAATGGCCATACCGCCCATGGACATCTGTCGTCAACTCCAGCTAAAATTAAAAAAACTACAAGATGAGCTTCATAAACAGTCATTCGGAATAAAGTCACTGAATAATTAATTACACAACAATCCCTATGTGTACTAAAACGCAGACACAGACAAATTATATCATTAGTTGTCCAGCCGTAAATTTGCTAGGGCGCTAAGGAAAATCTCTAAATATTTGGTGAACTGTGGAATCCGCAACGAATCCTAAACAAGCAGACGCCGTAAATAATCTACTTACGTGGTAAGGCATTCCATAAATTACGTCCATCGTAAATATCCGAACTCGGTAATTAGGCGATACTTGCTCGGATAAATATTAATTAAACGTCCACTTATTTTAATTAAGCCCATATATTCACGTTTTACAAGATGTCGGTGACAAGCTTTACACTGTTCAGCGTTTTACATATTGCGTAGGGTTGCCACTCGTATGCAATAAAATAAAAGTGTCTGTACAAACAGACATATGAAACTAACATTTTTTTATTGAATGCACATGAAATGATGTACATATAGTACATATACCTTAACAAAAACCCGGCTTTTTAATTTTCGTCCGTCTGTTTGTTTTGGCTAATCTCCGAAACGGGTGGACCTGTTTTCACGGGATTGGCAGATCGCTGAAGTTACGAGGAGAACTTTACTATACTTTTAATTTAGAAAATTTGTTGATTTCCATAAGACACTTAAACCCATAAAATCTAATGCGCGTGTTGTTAAAATGTTGTTAAAATTATTATGTACGGTCGACTGCAGTATTATATATGTACTCTTATTTTATTAAAAATGTAATTCATCTTGAACTTTATACCACAATCCATACTCTTACCACGCCCTTCAAACCACTGCAAACGTTAGGCAGTAATAAATACTATATCAAGTTATTACTTGCGTAAACGGCTTTGGTGGGGTAGTGGCCCTTTACCATCAGGACTACATGCTCATTTGCTACACTAATTTCATGTTTGATCTTTCAAACAAACCCACAGTAGTATTGTTCCAATTTTAAAGGATTGAATAATTTGCGTTTGCCTAATCCTGATTGAAAGCAGATAGTACGCATGTGGACTCGATTTGTAAGCGGCTTAGTAAGTTGTGAAGCTCGTGACAGCCACTTTGATAGCCGGATAATCCTTTAAGCTTTGCATTTCAAACTCTGCTTGTATGTCAACACTCGATTTTGAACTAGTATACTTTTTATAAATTAGAAGTGGTAATTGCCCATGGAAATCTGTAATTAACCCCAGATAAGAAACCTACCTGAGCTTGGCTAAAGCCGCCTTGCTATCCATCAGGACTAAGGTGGAAAATCACATATAAGTATGTTTTCTTAACCACATCTTTCACACAAAAATATAGCAGCGCTTAGCACTGCTGTTATAACCCAGAAATGGGTGTAGATGTGGTTCCTACCGAGCCGAACTACAAAGGGTTCTATCACCTTCTCACAAATAAATACAGATAATCAAAATAAATGTGTTGAAACAAGAATAAAATGAAGATATTTGTGCAGGAATTTCCGATGTTAAGCCTAAACCTTTAATACAAATTTAGTATTAACAAATTTATCAAAAATGCATACTTTTTATTTGTTTCAATAAAATCAATGAACTGTAATATTACAGATCTCAGATTACTTTCCCCATATTGTCATATCTCAATCGTTTCCGTGGGAGCTAGTTTTATTTGCATTGAATTCCATTTGTGTTTACCACAGACGAATAAAAAAATAGACTCCCAAAACAAGACACACTGTAACAGATTCAGTGATATTAACTATTAGTTTCGTTATATTTTCAATGCAATCTAAGGAACTAAGTGTGCTTGTCCTCGCACATGTGACTAGTTCATAGATTTATTACTGTAGAAAATTACTACTACCTATGTAATTTTCAAGCTACGTAGAATACTAGCGTCACCTACCATGGTTGCTTGCGACATCATGTTGAACGAAGCCATTTTCAATTTAAATGATAATAATAATTATAATGTTAAGTAATATAATCATTTCATTTTCTTGTATATTTGTTTTTATTTATAGTACTTTTCTCATGAAAAGTGGCCATTACCGCGCTTGGACATCTGTAAACAATCCTAGATTAGATTAAATCCCTACATGAAGTCGGCCACAGATACATTGCTACTACTGAGGACTAATTTGGAGCCTCTCGAATAAGTAATTACAACAGCATTCAAAGCAGAAAACAGCAGTATTAAACACTAGCAAAAATTAACGTCGAATTTTTTTTTTTACTTTTTTAAGGAGTCTATTGGTTTACATCATCTATGTTGTCAGCACATATTTACCCTTTCAGTGTTTTATCCGCAAACATATATCTAAAATATATCTATCTAAATCTGTTTTTGTCCCAGGTATCCAGATGCGACGATGTTGGATGAACCGCTACCAACGACGTCCGCAGACAACTGGACCACGGCGTACGGTGGCGACCAGCCAAACATCTACTACACCTTCTATGATGTGGCGAACGACAGATACATTAATGATACACAAAACGTTACGGAAGTAAGTTTGATATTACGGTACCCTTAAAAGTAATGGCTAAGCTACTCGCCGAATATAGACGAATAGGTGCGAATATGAATAGTATGTATGAATGCTTGTCGGTTTCTCGTGAGCAATCAGTTTTTACCGTATCAAAGTATTATGCGTCTATATTTTATGTGACGTCGATAAATTCAGTGCCACCGTCACACCTATTTTTGCATGTTAACAGCATTGCAGCACTGTATTCGGGTTTGTGGTAAGGGAGACGTACTTACACGAGGCGTTCCAACTTAGACCTCAGGGGTAGCAACGTTTCTATGATCGACCTCCAGTAGGACTCTAATCTTTTCTGGGGGTTGACTACATGTGTCCATGGCCAGTAGCCACTTACGGTCAAGTTGACTGCATGTAACTCCTGTAAATAAAAAATCATCATTGTCATTCTAACCACTAACGTCTACTGTTCTTAGAAATTCTAATCACTACAAAGCAACATTTCCTACGACGACTAGAACTTTCTAGCCAATGCACTTTTGTATTAAAGATATCGCTCTCCCCATAAAATCTTTTCCATTTTTATCTTCTATAACAAGTTGTCTGGAAGAAATTGACGTTGCAGAAATAACGTCTTTTGTTTTCTACTTATTTGTTGTATCTTGTGTATATCCAGGTGAGTCATTAAAATTGGCCGTTGGGTTTACTTTGTAATAAGGGAACTGTTGGTTGTATCTATATAAATGGTAGTCCATATGAACTCTAGGTTAAGACAAAATAGTTCAGAACCTTTTGAGTTTTTGGCTGTCTGTCCGGCTATCACAGGGCTTCATATCTTGAACCGTTATAGATAGACACAATCACAAAAAATAAAATCAATGAAAAAGTCAATATCGATCAATATCTTAACAATTAAAAAAATTAATGTGATAGTATTTATGGACCAAAGGATAAAAGGGTATCCTTTTATACCTGTGTATAGAGGGTATCATTATTTTGACAAGAAAATTTATTTCTTTTACGATACCCATATTAAAAATTGTTTAATTGCTTGTAGCTACAAATGCCCAAAACCCGAAGATACTGATTTAATTGTTAAATTAAAGCTTCAGTCGATCAAATTTATTACCCTTCCATTTCCATTTAATGTTAACAATTTGAGTTAAGGGAAAATAGAATTGATGATTAATTTGAATATATTTACTTCGACAAATTATGCAGATGTTATTAATTTCACATTACTCTCTTCGAACCTTTTAAAGGTTTACATTAAATTAAAACCCTTTGTTAGAAACACACGCGAACAAATCTGTACCTTAGAGATTTACGATATTACGCGCCAAAACACGAATTTTAAAGGTCGGACAAAAATTCGCTACGTACAAATTTAAAACCGTTTTTGGTAGACTCCTATAGATAGTGTTGCGTGGGTGACTATGATTGGACAAATTTAGTTTATATATATATATAATGGAGTCACAAACGAGCATGCTGTCCACCTGATGGTAAGTGGCAACTGCCGCCCATGGATATTTGTGATCCACCCTAAATAAGATTAGAATCCCTACTGAAGTCGACCACAGATGCGTTGCTACCCCTGAGGACTAAGTTGGAATGCCTCGTTAAGTTTATTTCCCTTACTACACCCTTCAAACCAGAACACAGCAGCGCTCAACAATGCTGTTGCTAGGCAGAAATAAGTGTGGCGGTGGTGCCGCCGGAGTCGAACTACAAAGGGTTCTACCACCTACTTTCGCGTCTTGGATGGTTCAAACCGTTATTATTATGAGATTATCATCAATCTATTACTGCCCCACTGCTGAGCACGGGTCTCCTGCGGAATTTCTGCTTCGGCGAAGCGGCTCTCATGGCGAGAGCCGCTCCGTTACACTGGCCAGCAATGCAGCAGCATGCATCTGTGCATCCCAATAGTAGAAAATAAAAAAATACGAACAACACTACAAAGAAACTCCTTCTTTATAAGTCGTTTAAACAGGGGCAGTAATCTCTTAGTTATATAAACTTTAAGTATTTTGTGGTTGTAAGTTTTTTAAAATAAAAGAAATTGTAGTAATCACTACGTAATTAATGCGCACAGGTGTTTTTCGCTAACTAGAGAAAACCTGTACTTTACTTCACACCATTATTCCAGTATTCCCTACGGCACGTTGCATGACAGATATGAATAATCACGCAATTTGCAAAAAAGTAAGCATTAATATAGCGGAGCGCGAAGAACACGCAGTGTTCCAGGTTCGATCCTCATTATAAATCAATCTATCCTATTTATGATTTTATACTAATATTATCGCAGAATTGATACGTTTTGCTATGTAACGGGTACTCACGATAAGACGTTTTGATTTTTTAATTGCCGATATTTCGACCAAGTTGCATGGATCGTGGTCACGGCAAAACCAACGGTGTTTCGCCGTGACCACGATCCATGCAACTGGTATATATCGGTCAATATTAGTTTTATCGACCTATTGAGCTGAAATGTTATATATAAGTGTTTTGGATAACAACGCATGATTGATTTATGGCATTATTCTGATCCAATATGCCGGATGCCCCGAGATGGCGAACCAATTATATTTTAAGTATCTCATTGACGGACATGAGATGAAGGGGTTTCTGAGAAGAATGCCGCGAAGATTGTTTGTTTGTTTTATATTATATTTTAGGTATGTGCTGATAATTATGGTACTTTACTGGTAGTAGAGCCGTCTAGCTCGATTCCAGCAACACCACTGCCACACCTATTTCTGCTTAATAACAACAGAGTCAAACTTAGCTGTCTTTGGTTTTGAAGGGTGTGATAAGGGAGACATACTTATCCCAGGTGTTCCAACTTAGTCTTCAGGAGTAGTAACGTATCTGTGGTTGACTTCAGGACTCTAATCTTATCTGGAATTGAGTACAGATGTGTATGGACGGAAGTGCCACTTACCAGTGGACTACATGCTCTTTACTTTTAACTTATAAAAAAAATAAAAAGAATGTATGCTTAAAGTGGTAGTTTTTACTGAGCGAACTATCTAACAAAGGAACTAATTCCCTCACTAAAGGGTAATCACGGACAATCTGTCGTTAGCACTAGCGGTTTCTTTTCATCCACGAGATCGTGGGAAGTTATTAAAGAACACCAACTTCCTTAATAACCTTCCAGTGGAAGGAAATCTCTAAGAGCCGACTATCAGATTAATCTTCCAGTTTTTCTTTGCCATTCTGTTTTCTTAATTTACGTACCAATCTCAAGAACTTTGTTTAATTTAGGTCATTAGCTGTGCCTATTGAGTTTGTACATATAATACTATTCCTTGCCATTTAGCATGTTTTTATGTTCATTTCACTGTTTTTTAGCAATAATTGAATATAAAAAAAGAAATAATCGAAACTATCTTTTTAGATATATAAGAGAAAAGGGGCTTCAAATTACCGCACTTGCTTCTTTATTGGTGGCTAAGACGAAAATAGAATTTAACAGACATAAACATTTCTTTTTCCTTTTCTAAGGCCCCGTAGGCAAATGGCAAAAATCGGAACCCTTGTAGATTCGTCATGTCTGTCTATCCGTCAGTCCGTATGTCACAGTCACTTTATTCGGAAACTATTAAGACTACATAGTTGAAAATTGGTAGGTAAGTGTATTCTGTAAATCGCTTTCCGAATTATGTACAAAAAAAATTGATATTGAATTTAGGGAGGCTCCCCATACATGGAACTGAAACTCAAAAAAAAAAATCATCTTACCTACACGTGTGGGGTGTCAGTCTTTAAAAATGAAATTGAGGTTTCTAGAACCATTTTTTACAATACTGCTGCTTTTAGGTAGAAACAGCTGTAGCAGTGTTACTGCCAGAATCGATCTACACAGGGTTCTACCAGCTTCAAAATCTCACCTTCTCCTCCTCTTGTTGAGAGAGTCATTCATAGGAATAAGACCTAAAAATGGTTGCAGCTAGTAAACAAACATACTCTATAGAAGCAAGCGAAGCAAATACTTAGTTTCCATTTCACGTACAAACAAACAAACAAGCGAAATAATCGTACAGTTACAAGTTGTGACTATATTAGCTATAGTTGGTAGCAATGTTTCTGTCCAAGTTATCAAAGAGTTGGGGTTAGTTTGCTGTCGCCTGTAGTTCCACTGCAATTGTTAGTTATGCTCTGTGAGTATTACTACTATGTATTGTTGGGCGTCGGTTAGTTTGTCTTAATTTACTGTTATGCCTACAGTTACTAAGTGTTCATATTTTAGTATCGAGTTATTTGAAATAATATCAATAATTGTGGATTGATAGAGATGTAGTTTATTGAACTACGCTATCGATTTTACTTGTAAGAAAAACTGAATTTGTTATTTGGCTGATATTAATAATATACTTATGATTCTTTTTTGTGTTTTTGTAAAAGGTTTCCCCGATAATATCCCCTGAATTTTGACGTTATCTAACCTAAGAAGACGCGAAGTCAACGTACAGATCGAAACATCCCCCGTTAATATGCCCTTTAATCTAACGTTATCTTATCTAAGAAGACGCGAAGTCAACGTACAGATTAATACGTTTCCCAGATAATATCCCCTGAAATCTGACGGTATATATTTGGATATAACGGGAAGTCAACGTACTGATCAAAACGGCTCCCGATAATATCCCCTGAAATTTTACGTTATCTAACCTAAGAAGACACGAAGTTAACGTAAAGATCAAAGCGTCACCCGATAATATCCTCTGAAATTTGACGTAATCCATTTGGAAATCACGCGAAGTCAACGTACAGATCAAAACGTCCCCCGATAATATCCGTTAAAATCTGACGTTATCCATTTGGAGATCACGCGAAGTCAACGTACAGATCAAAACGTCCCCCGATAATATCCTCTGAAATTTGACGTAATCCATTTGGAAATCACGCGAAGTCAACGTACAGATCAAAACGTTCCCCGATAATATCCGCTGAAATCTGACGTTATCCATTTGAAAATCACGCGAAGTCAACGTACAGATCAAAACGTCTCCGGATAATATCCGCTGAAATCTGACGTTATCTATTCTGAAATCACAAGAAGTTAACGTACAGATCAAAACGTCCCCGGATAATATCCGCTGAAATCTGACATTATCTATTCTGAGATCACATGAAGTCAAAGTACAGATCAAAACGTTCCTCCGATAATATCAGCTAAAACCAAAGCCCGCTAAGTCTCGTAATCCTCTCCTATTTCTAAGATAGGATCTCCAACTTAGTTCATTAAGAGCAAAGTAACAAATGCAATAATATCAGAAATCGTGGCAACGTTCTCGACTTCGTACGTGACTGTCATATTTGAGTCGTGAGATTGCCGGGTGCGGTTATATACATACTGTTTTCTAAACTGGTTGGTTGGTGAGGTGGTAGAACTTTTTCTAGTTCGAGTATTTTTCATAATAACTACCGAGTTAAGCGCTGTTGTGTGTTTATTGTAAGGGAGACATACTTATCCAAAACATTCAATTTAGTCCTCAAGGATAGCAACGCATTTGTCCAGTTGTTAATGAGTTGTAAGAATTACCATTAAAAAAGTGTGTTTCATCAAAGAAGAGTTAAGAATACAGAACTTAATTGCACCAGATTACCATTGCTTAGTCACTGATTAAACTATTCTGGTTCTCCAACTTCCTCCCGAGCATCCACGAGGTTCAACATTTAAACAAACAATGAATTCGTATAAAATAATAATATGATTTCCTCAATTACAGACCGAAACTAGACTATGACGAAAAAATGTCAACTAAACATTGTACGTAAACATTTTAGAACACTGTTTGTCAATTACTGACCGATATTTTATCGGAACGACAAATAATAGGTCGTTCAGACTTTATGACGCGGTAAGTCGACGTGCTGAGATAGTGCAGCCAATAGAATTTCTATCGGAAACTATTTTTCTGTGACAACTCCTTAAAGCTGCCGTTCTCGACAGCTAAAAAATTCCGTTCCTCACGTTACTAGCTACTTGGTTAGAGATAAATTGACAAATGTCATTTTTATAGGTGCAGATAAACCTATTTTTCCAAGTGCTTCGGCTATGTTTTATAATGTCATATTGCTGGAGTCGTATTTTAATAAGGGGGTTAAATTCGTCTGCGAAAGCTATTTTGGGTTATGTCTCTCAGAGTGTTTTTATGTAATGAAAGAAACAAATTTACGACCCGCGTGGCGGTGCGGTCATCATACCGGTTTGACACGCAGTGGGTTCCGGGTTCGATCTCCGGCCAAACAGATATCTAAATGATGAATTTAGATTTCTGTTCTGGGTGTACGTGTTTGTGTATTCGTTTTTGTATGTCTCTATGGCACCCGCGACACAGGGAATCCTAGTGTGGCAGTGAGTGTAGAAAGCGTCTTTTAGTACACTTTTTACTTGAGGATTGATGGTTACTGCAAATAGTGAATATATGGCTGTAACCCATTTTAATACTAATTGGATTGGACGTCTGATTGAACGTAAATTTCCTCAACCCCACACACAATGATTGGTGTACATTTCAATGAGGTTGTTCTTGTATCTAATTGGTAGACTTCACACACATTTTGAGAACTTTTTTTTCCAAAGAACTCCCAAGTATGCAGGTTTCCTCACGATGTTTTCCTTACACATAACTTCAATTTTTTTACATAACTTCGATAAAGCAGAGGTCGTGCCTGGGGTTTGAACCTCTGACCTCTCGACTGAGAGGCCGTGATTCAACCACTAGGCCACCACTGCCAATATTGATGTTTGTCACGTATGATTAACTTCAAATAAATCTATAATGGCACCTTATATACTATATTTTGCGCGCGACTCTTTTCGCGTGGGCCTAGTTTTCGACGACAAAGAGTACCCTATATGTTAACCCAAGATATGAACTGTCTGTGTGCCACATTTGATCTAAATCCGACTAGTAATTTTTGCGAGTAAGAGCAACAAACATCCCTCCATCTATCCTCTAAAACTCCGTATTTATAATATTAGTAAGACTTGCCCCTTGTGTGTGGCTTAACTTTATTTGAGTCCAATTGTGTATAAGTGTAGCTATTACGTAAAAAACGTAAGCGCGTTGTATATAACGTTTCCACACAATTGACGCAAAAACAAAATGTTTATATGCGTTTGTTTGTGTAACAGTGTCATACGTTTTGCGTAAGCCGTTCTCTTAACGTGAGATACGTTCAGAAACAACTCTTATTGCAGGATTCCCTTAGATTATCGGATAGTCTACGAATTCTGTTTATCTTCATACAAATAAATAGTTTGGCTGCTTAGGAAACTTTTATCTCTCAACTTTTTGCGAGGCCAATAGTTTTTATGCGATGTTTACCCATCTTACGCTGACTACGCGGTATTGGTTTTGTGAGATTTAGTCATATACTTGTAATTTGTCCAAAGAGTCATTTACGAACCCTCATAGTTTTAGGGTTAATTTCTCAGCCATCTTTGAAGCTTTACTTCTTAAGGGGAAAAGATAAAAATGGAGTATTAAAGTTCGAGCGAAATTTTCTACCATACACATAAGTGCTCGTATATCATAAATAAAGTACATTCGAAACTGAGAAACTGAGAAATAGACAAACTGAGAAATTGAGAAATTGAGAATTGAATATTGAGAATTAGTATTCGTTGTTCGGTATTCGTTATTCGTTATTCATTATTCGTCATTCGTTATTCGTTATTCGCTATTCGTTTTTCCTTATTTGTTATTCGTTATTGTTAAAATTGAGAAATTGAGAAAATGGGAATTGAGGGATTGAGAAATTGAATGAATTATTTTTTATTCGCTATTCGTTATTCGTTATTCGTTATTCGTGAACGTTAAATAGAGAAATTGATCAACTGAGAAATCGAGACATTGAGAAATTTAGAAATTGAGAAATTGAGAGATTTTGTGATTTGAGAGATTTTGCGCTTTAATTAAAAATAATCAAACCAATTATGTTTAAAAATCATACTACATCTGTAACAGAACAAATTGGATTATGCGAAAACATATACTAGATTTTTGGCCTTATTTAGATAAAAACACACCGTGTTCTATATGAAATTTTCAATCCCGTAGACGAGTTTTCATGTTGTCTATGATTCCGAAAAGTCTATTCGAACGCCTCCACAAAGAGAATCGTTAGAACGCAACGGATATTGAAGGCTGGTGTCGCCTAGCGGAAATTGCTCGTTACACTTTGTTACATTGAGGCTTTGTATTAAAAACTTCGCCCCACTACTACTTTTTTTGTTATTCTCCATTTGAATTATTGATATTGTGTTATGTATATGTTTTTTTTAATATAGCAGTTGCAAACGAGCTGGCAGTCCGCAGTACGATTAAACTCGTATCGGACTAAAACTCTACCTGGTGGTAAAATATGTGGTGCTGTTCTTGAAGACTCATTACCCCCTTCAAATCCGAACGCAATAGCGTTTAACAATACTGTTTAAAGTATAAATACCGGTGGTACCTTCAGAGTAAGCAGCGATAGCCTAATGGTTGAATCACGGTCTCTCAGTCGAGGGGTCCGAGGTTCAAACCGTACCTCTGATTTTTAAAAAAGTTAAGTTCGTATTATAAATTAATTATCACTTGCTATAACGGTGAAGGAAAACATCGTGAGGAAACCTGCTCACTTGAGAGTTCTTTGAAAAAAAAAGTTCTCAAAACGTGCGTGAAGTCTACCAATTCGCACTTGGCCAGCGCGGTAGATATGGCCTAACCCTCAATCTGACAGGAGACCCGTGCCCAGCAGTGGGACAGTAACGGGTTGATGATGATGATGATGATTATATCATCAAACTTATCCAACAACTTATGAGTAGCAACGCAGTTGCTGAAACTGATATCAAGTACGTAGTTGGTGGTAAATGACCATTACGTACTGAGCAGTTACTAAAAATCTAGCCTTATCTTTTGTGTGATCATTTAAAAATTGCACTCAAATGATGAATTTAAAAGAAAGGTGTAAGAAAATATCACTTACCCTAATAAATAAATGGCTGTAACAATACCCGCTATCACAAAACTGATGACCATCAAAGAAAATATGATGCTTCTCCAGTTGTGCCCATCCGCTGGATATAGGTCCTTGAAGAAATATATAGCTGAGTTAGTAACAATACTGTGATTAAACGGAAAGTTACACAGGATTATATTCAGTTTATGAATATTATCATAAAGATAGATTTCAGGGTGCTATATAGAAAGACACAAATCAAAGTGCTCTAAACACAACTGTAGTTTTACGGACATTTTCTAATATGTCCTTATTAAAGACTCAACTTGTATGGTAATGTTTTTATTGTTATGCACAATAACACTTGAACTCAATTTTACGACAAAAGAAATTAAATTCGTATATTAAATTCACACTTTTACACTTGTTGTATTTTACAAGATATACTTAATATTTACAAAAAGGTTAACTTAAATTTTAACATTTCTTTAATCAAATCCATTTGACACTTAGCATTATTTATATACTGCAATTATTTCTTCCTCTCAAAATAGATTTAAATTTACAGAATTAGTGAATATGAGTAAAATTTATTAGGTCGTGAACCTCTTATTACCTCTTCCTTGGCGGACTTGGGGTCGGCGACTTGCAGCGTTTCGTCGGGCGGGAGGCGCCAGGAGC